>VDFB02056284.1:0-11688 GCA_007258455.2 Sequoia sempervirens | reverse complement strand
AAAAATTATTATTTTGATTTTATATTTTTTATAACAAATTTATGAAAGGCTGTGTGTGATTTATACATATTTAATTAATCAAATCTCTTACTTATTTTTATATAATCTTTTATAGAAAAAATACAGTTCTTATTGCAAAGTAGCAAAAACTAATATAAAATTCGTGTAAAAACTAAATACTTCAAGAATGATTTTCCATGCATATCATTATAACCCAACAAATTGAAGTCCACAAAGACATAAATTTCTGAAAATAATGATCATTTACCAAATTTTGTGTATTTGTAATTGACCACATAAATAGTTTGTCTTATTACCATATTAATGGTTAAAACTATAATCTTCCTAGTCAAAAGACTTGTGAAAGATTTATAGAATGCAATTTTTACAACCATTACTAAACTTTGTAGAATCAATTGAACAATTGTATACATTGTTTACAAAGAAAAGAGCAATGCCATTACATAGAATAGAGACACATGTCAATTGGATTAACTACTAGTGTTCCCAAAGTTTTAGGATAAAGAATTGGTATTTGGGGATGTTCGGTACTATGAATACCTTTATTAGATCTTCAAATAAAAACTATGATAAAATGATTATTATTAGATACTTTGTGGATTTCAAATCTACTCACCTATAGATATCAAAATTTACTTCTATATTGAATCCTTCTATTTAATAAGCTTTAATTGCCAATCGCATTTATCTCAAACTTACTTCTATCCCGAGATATAAGTACTAAAACATGTTAAAAAAATCTGAAACTAGAGAGAAAATATTAACAATATTAAAAGATCAAGTTACTGAGAGCATACTATAGATACAAACAAATACAACTGAACTTTGAAAAAATTGTTATTGCTACATACCAAAAAAACATTAGTGGACACATTTTCAGTTTTCTCGGGTTAAAATGTCTTCGAATTGAAACGAAATCATGTTCAAGGCTCCAATTTCTAAATTTAAAATTGGATCCCAGATCAGAGTAATTTAGGTAAGGGATATGCAAACTAATAATTTATGGAAATGTTATTGCCTATAAGCCATGGCAAAGTCGATGCCTTCATTGTATCCTGACAGACTTCACATATATTTCCCTTATGCAGGGGTGTGTAAAGTAGAGAGTCCTTGAACGGGGCAAACTACTCCGCACCCACCTCATTCTCACAGAATTTATACACCATCTCTACATACATACCAAAATTATTATCATGTATGCCAAGCATGTCAATCTTAAGTATGCACAGAAAATGTTTGACAAAATGTCTTACCTAAACACACTTACATGCACTGCAATTATATCAAGATATGCACACGATGGATGTTTGAATCAAGCGCTACAGTTCTTTCATCAGATGCCAGAACAAAATATGGTTGAATTGACTGCATTGCTTTCAGGATATGTTCAGAACGGGTTATGCAATGTATCTTTGAATCTTTTTAGATAAATGCAGCTTACAGTTGTGACGCCAAATTTGATCACTTTGGCTAGTTTCCTCTCTGCGTATATTAGCTATGAAAAACTGGAACGTGGCAAGGAAATTCATGTACAAATAATTAGAAGCGGATATCAATTCGACATCTTTGTTGAAAATGGGTTTACAAAAATGTCTGGCAAATGGGGAGCATTAAGGAAGCGAGCAAAATGTTTGACAAAATGCTTACCCCAAATGTGATCTCATTTAGTGGTAGGATTTCCATGGTCAACACTCAGATCAGAACAATGAACGGTGTCATAACATATTGAAGACTAAGTTGTAAAGCAGAGCTACGGGCTTTTACACGTGATTGAAAAACATGTTCAAAAAGTCCTACCATACAAAATCTATTGGGGGGGGGGCAGGGTAAGTTTTAAGGTGTGGAGTAATTAGGTCCATTACCCGACTTAAACACAAACATGTCAGCATTGAAATACAGAGCAGGGGGCTACCCCAATTCTTAATTAGATAAAGTTGAACTCGTGAGTGCCTTAGACATATATTTGAAGGCATCAGGTCAGTGCATTAATGATGACAAATCATCCATTTATTTCTTTAATACCCCTCGCTTATTCAAAGCAGGATTGCTAGGATCCTTAGATTTCAGATTGGTTCTCTTCCCTTGATGTACCTTGGGATCCCTTTGGCTTTGGGATCTCAACGTAGAGATTACTGGCAGGGAATTTTGGAAAAATTTTGGAGTAAGGTTAGTCATTGGACTTTCAGATGGTTATCTTCTGCTGGGAGAGTGGTTCTCCTAAAGACTGTGGTGCAATCTCTCCCCATTTACAGGTGTTGTGTGCAGGTTCCCCCTTCCACCTTTGTGAGGGAGTTTGATGCTCTGTCTCGACAATTCCTTTGGTCTGGCAACCTTCTCTCCTCGAAGTGGAGTTTAGTCAAGTGGGAGTGTGTCTGCAGGCCGAAGCATGCTGGGGGTCTTGGTCTTAGGTCTATGGCTCTTGTTGTCACGGCCTTGGCGGCCAAGCTATACTGGAGATGGTGCAACAATCAGGATCATGACTGGGCCAAAATTCTTGCTCACAAGTATCTTCCTGGTGCTGATAGCCTTGATGTGCCGCGTCTTGCTTTGTTGGGTAAAGGTTCTTGTATTTGGGATACCCTCAAGAAGGGCGCTCAGTTGATTAAGGAGGGTCTCTTCTAGATTTGTAATAGAGGCTCTGATGTGCTATTTTGGCAGGACTCTTGGGATGGCCACCCTCCCATTCTTTCTAGTTTCCCTCAGCTTTGGCCTTTGTGCCATATTTTTTCTGAGGCGGGTTGGACTAAGGTGGAGCATTTTAAAACTGTCAAGCGAATTGGTCAGGCGATGGTGGCTTGTTGGAAGGACCCGCAGGAGTGGCCCATGGGTGGTTCAGAGGAGGATCGTGCTATTCTTATTAGAGTTTTGGAGGGCAGGCTCTGCAGCTCCCTTAACGAAAGGGATGTTTTGGCTTGGAGTCCGAGCCCAAAAGGCAAATTTTCAGTTGCTCAAGGCTATGCTATGCTTGACAAGAATTTACATGGTCCCACTGAGGTGCACTGGTGGAAGAAGGTTTGGGACAACTTTTCTTGGCCCAAATGTAATTTCTTCTTATGGTTGGTTGCTCAGAAGAAGTGCCTCACTTGGGATAATCTACGCAAGCGCGGCTTTCAGGGACCGTCTATCTGCTTCCTTTGTTCGCACAGTGAGGAATGTACCTCTCACTTGTTCTTTCTTTGCCCTTTTTCTAAAGAGATATGGCATAGATGGTGGGAGGCTTGGCATCATGGCTGTATTCATGCTACCTCCCTAATTGATTTTTGGGAATGTCTTGGCAGGTCTCCTGCTAAGACTTCTTTCTTGCAGGTGGCTTGGTCTATTGGGCCTGTTTTGATTCTTTGGAACCTTTGGCTGGAGAGGAACCGTAGAGTTTTTTGTGGTTCTAAAGTGGGAAGTTTGCAATTGTGGAAGAAGATAATTAGTAGGCTCCAGGAGACTATTTCAGCTAAGTGCGATATGACTGATAATATTGATCAGGGTGATCTTGCTGTTGTACAGAACTTGAACTTGGGAGATAATAAAAGGGGAAACAGTGCTGGGAGAAGACCCCGTCATGCTAGACAACGGGTCTGTCGAGAAGGGAGGTGGTCACCTCCCCCTGAGGGGGTCCTTAAGATTAATACTGATGGTTCGTCCCGTGGAAACCCTGGTCATGCTGGGGTCGGGGGTATTGGCAGAGGTAATGATGGTGGTGCGGTCTTTTTCTTTTCTATTTACAAGGGTCAACACTCTAATAATCTGATGGAGGCCCTTGCTATTAAGATTGCCATTGAGCGTGGTTGCTCTTTAGGTTGGAGGAGGATCATTTGTGAGTCTGATTCTCAGATTGTGGTGGATATGCTAAACAACCAGAGGTTGGATGATGTTAGTTGGCAGTTAGCCTCTGTTGTCAGACAGATTTTGAGTCTTTGCAGTCCCTTGGTTTCTGTCTCCTTTTGTCACATCCCTAGAGAATGGAACAGAGTGGCTGATTGTCTGGCGAAGTGGGCCTCTGAGAATGTGGATGGCTGGGATATTAGTGGAAGGGAGGAGTTACCTTCCGATTATCATGAGACCTTAGAGAGGTTATTAGTGGAAGATAGGAATATGTAATGGGGTGGTTGGTTTTTCTGGTGGTGGTCTTGGTTGGTGGGCCTCTGGCCTTTGCTTTGTACTTTGGTTTTGATTGAATAAAATTTTTACCCCTTCCTTTTAAAAAAAAATTGTGGTGGGTGAGATTCAAATTTGAATTTTTTGTGGGAAACAATCTGTCATTTCATTTTGCAGTGACCATCTATGCTTGAGTTTTGTAGAGGATATGCTGTGAAAGCATATGCAAATTCGTAGTGAAAATGACACTGGAAATTGCCTCTTATAAAATCATTACAATGTGTATATTGAATGCATTGAACTCTTGTGATTGAATTTCACATTTGTATTTTCCTGCCAAACAATGGTGTGTTGAATGAAAAATTGCTTATTACCAAATATCATTTCACCTATTTCAAGTTACGTTTGAATGCAGGAATTCCCCATCAAAATATCATGTGGGTCCGTTAGGAGGTGGTCCCTTTACCATCAAGCTCATCACATTAAAATGTTCTCCTCATGCCCCATATTCCTTTATCAAACCAAGCATATGAGTTAACCACGTACCCCTTAAGCCTTCATGAAACCACGCATACGTGTTAACTTAACTGCAGGTTGTTGGGTAGCTTTAAGCCTTAAAGTCTTCATCTCCTGTGGTTTTCTTCCTCATTTTCACCATTATTATCCATATCAAATTATACATATATATACATATATATATATATATATACATATATATATATGTATATAAATGTGTATATATATGTGTATATATATATGTATATATATTATATATATATATTAGATTACATATGTACAGTCTTATATAGATATATACCACCCATCAGATTACATATGTTAAGGTCCATGTCATTTGGATCAAGATTTCCATGATCCAAAATGTTGATGAAGAAAAATTGCATAGAGTTTTATCTAGAAATCTTGATTAGTAATGGTCATGGACTGTGGAAACCGAATGTTATTAAGATGCGGAGACATTTTCTACAGCTCCATATAAGATTAAATGAAAAAATATTTGAAGATTAAGTATCTTATTATATACCCAATAAATTTCATGATGATAATTGGTGAAAATTCAGTCAATGTTCTGTTTAAATCGCATTACATTTGATTACTTCATAGAATAATGTCAAAAAAAGGCATAGCGGTCAAAAAGTCGATGGCATAGACAAAATAAGACAAAATAATTCACGACAGAATAAGACATTCAAACCCTTCATGCCATACACAGAAATGATTTTTAAAGATGCCAAAATGCAATCAAATACCATCAAACCCAACAAAAATCCACTATTGAACAAACAATCTTCCAGGTGAGAGAGGTGGATCAAATTTGTATTGGTCACATGTAAACTCTACATGGCTTGATATGAGGAAACAATACTTGGCATGACTATATATATATATGTATGTATGTATGTATATATGTATGTTTCTATGTCTATAGTATGATAAGAATATCACATAATAAGACAGAATAATTCAAGAGGGATCATTTTTCTACCAGTCGGCAGTCACATGTAAATAGAAATGATTACAGTCAAAACCTTCATGCCATACACATAAATGATTTTTAAAGATTCCAAAAATGCAATTAAACACCAGATTCTTACCATATTTTTATATATATATCTATACAATCTGCTATGATGAAACCCTACACATTCATATCATATTATATGTATATATATAATCTGCTATGATGATACCGTACACATTCTTATCAGAATATATATATATATATAGACAATCTACTTTGATGAAACCCTACACATTCTTATCAGATTATATATATATACAATCTGCTATGATGAAACCCTAGCCATTATTAAAGACGGATTTAGAATATAACTGTGATATGATTAAAAAATGGTTAATGCTGATGTTATTATATTTGATGTATGGTATAATGTTGCTATTATAATCTTTGATTTATGATGAATGCATGTGAAAAAAATGTAACTACGATATGATTAAATAATGGATAATGCTAAGTTGAACAACTGACTGAAAGAAAAATTATTGGTATGCTTGAAAATAATGTAAACACTGAGTACATAAATATAAATATAATGCAACTACGATATGATTAAATAATGCTAAGTTGAATAGCTGAGTGAAAGCAAAATTATTTGTATGCCTGAAATTAATGTAAACATTGAGTACATAAATATAAAAGATTATATTGAACAATGAAAGAAATAACATAAATGTAAACATTAAGCCTATTAATAATGTAAACACTGAATATATTGAATAAATAAAATATTATGCCTTATAAATATGAGAGAGTATTGAATAATGAAACGAACAACAAAAATGTAGAATAGTATGGCTGAAAAAAATGTAACCAGTGAGTACTTAAATAGAAAAGATTAACCATGATTCTAGATTAACCATGAATATTGAAACAGACAACATAAATGTAAAAAAAAGAGGCTGAAAATAATGTAAACACTAAGTACATAAATATAAAAGAGACTATTGAATAATGAAACAGACAACATAAATGTAAATCCAGTATGTAAATCCAGTATACAGATAAATAAAAACATGAATTTACTTATTCTGGGTGTACTGACTTGAATAAGCTCCCTTTTAAGAGGAATGTGCAGAAGTTGCCTTAGTAAGCTCTGAAGTCTGCAAAGGATATTCAGTGAAAGCAGGGGAGAATTCGTAATGAAAATGACTGTGGAAATTCCCTTTTAAAAATTCATTCAAATTGGTAAATTGAATGCATTGAATTGTGGTGGGTGAGTTTCAAATTTGAATTTTTTGTGGGAAACAATCTGTCATTTCATTTTGTAGTGGCCATCTATGCCTGAGTTTTTCCATGGCCTTTAGGAAATAAATTTTATATTTGGTTTAATTGTAAAAATAGGTGGGTCTATTAAATTCAGTCAGATATATGAATTATACTATGTTTTTTGGTATATTAGGGAGCCTTACACCATTAATTTTTTATGCAGGTACAAGAAGTTGATGGAATTAATGCATGAAGATGTCAAAGTATGTGTGGGTGATTGTGTAATTGATAGCTTATAAAGTTGTTCAATGATTTGTATTATGTCAGAATGTGGACCATTAACTATTTATAATGTTTTAAATTATGTGACATTGTGCACCATTAAATATTTATGTATACATGTAAATACAATGCACTAGAAGCTTTAATCCACTTGTATGGAGTGGTTATTGTAAACATCAGTGTACCTTTTTTAATTCATAAATGACTTTATTTTTTGCAAGTTGACATGTGTTGAAAACATAATTGTACCAATATATGTTTAATTTTTTTTTTTGTTGGTTGGTTACAAAGTAAGTAGTGAACATAAACCAGTGTAACATTTGTCTAATTTTTTATTGGCATAACTACAACATTTTAATAACTAAAATGTAAACAGTTATTGGGGGGAGAGGTGAACGAGGAGTAAACGACAATCGGATCATGAATGGAAATCGGGGTTTTTCCCCTATTTTATAACAAAAATTCATTAAAAAAGGAGCCATATGACAATTAAAATTTAAGGCCGAGGATCAGCGTTCCTAAATGGGTGAATGATATGGTTTCTGCCCAAATTCAATTATTTTCTGATCAGACGGACCATTTTGTCCCTGTCCCCACATCCCCATTTCAGAAAACAAACAAAAACTCTAATGCATATAACCCAAATAAAACCATACAATTTCCCCTGACAAACCACATCACAACTCAATCTAAAAAAATTATAACTAAATGAAAAGAGAACGAGACATAATTTAAAAGGTAAACACAAAATAATATTCATAATAAACCACAACTCAATCAAGAAATTTTAAAGATGCTCAATACAGAAAAGTATTCCTCACAATAAAACAGTAAATTTTCATTCCAGAAGTCAAAGCTACTAAAGAAGGCTTAACAAGTCCAAATATGATCAAATCCTACCTGAAAACATACCAAATGCTCTAACAGTTTTAATTTCAACACATATACCTATAGAGAACCAAATGATAGGAATTATCCATAGTTTCAACTTCTTGCTTAAAAGAGACCTAGTGTCTATAACAAAATTTAATGCAAACCCTAAAGAATTCCATCTCTCAAAATTGAATGAATTTGGGCCAACTTCATTTGGCTCTCTTCTTGCAGCAATGCAAGATGCTTAATTACAGCTTTTGTTTCAATGATTTTTTGCTGCCGCCACCTCTCCTAGAGTATTTCCGCTTCCGATTTATTAAGTTGTGGTAACCCGCTTTCTATGCTTAAAAAGTGAGAATCATGCATTGCGCTCTTGTCCCTCACCATTTTCATGGAGTCTTGATGTGTCTAATTATGCCTGTTCATCTGATTTTTGTACTCCTCTATCATATCCTTGTTCTCTTTGGAAATATGTTGTTTCTATTCACTTACAATTTTTCTAAGAGCATCATTCACCATATCCATGGCATAATCCTTCATATGATTAAACAGTAAACGACTATCAACTGCTAAGACTCAAATGAAACATTCCTGCTAGCAATGTCTAATTTTAACAAGAGTAAAAACAAAGAGTTTTTAAGATGATAATAAACCAAATCTGTTATTTTAAGAAACCGTTACCTCAGTTTCAATAGGCAACTAGTCCGTATTAACTTCATCCATCTTCTTCTCATCACTACTCTTCTCTTCCCTTTCATCACGAGCTACGTTCTCCATCATCTCCCTTTGATTGGAGGCACATTTTTTTTCTCTATCTTTGGAAGCTGCATCTTTTTTTTTTGAGGCACATTTTTCTTCTTTGGAAGGTGCATCTTTTGTTTTTGGCTGCGTATCAGGCACAACCTTCTGTTTCTTGCTCTTCTCATGTTCACTTTTTTTTTTCCATCCTTTCCTTTCAGTGCCTTCTCTTCTCTCTGATGTTTTTTGGATGTAGAGTTAGTATTGTTAAATGGTGCATAGATTTTCTCTTTTCCTGATGAATTAGATGGCGGTGGCATTTTCCAATAGATGACAGGAGGGCTGAACATGGCCACTCCATCTATAAGTGTTAACTTGGAAAATCCATGCTGTAAAAAGAAAAAAAGAGAAATGATCAATAGACAAATAATTTTTTTAATTAGATTTTCTGAAAAGAAGCGGAAAAAATAAAAGAGCGATTCAGTAATTGCCTCGAAACATAGTTAAACCTTGTTCGGCCAAAAGAAAGGTCCAAATGGTGGAGGAGGATGACTTGTCTCCATAACAAAATTTCTCCAATGGGAAGTGATGCAGGGCAAATGGCAATGAGCAACGGGCTTCACTGTGAAGATTAAAAAGGAGATCGGTACAAAAATTTAGAAGAAATGTTGGCGCAACTTTATTGCATAATCAATTTCATTACTCAATATGTAACAATGAAAGTTAGATTTGGGAAAAAATATCTGTTTTGGAATGGTAAGTTGATATGTTAGTACCATTCTAATGGAAAATGGTAGGCTGTATCTTAAATGAGCTTTCAATACCAATACTAATTTGATCATGCGAGTACTTTTCCCACTGCCTAATATTTACCTCCTCTTTTCCCAATGTCCAACTAAGAAAATCTGCATCGACCAATTCTATATTTTTTGCTTCTTCCATTTTTATTATTATTTATGGAAGGCAAGAAAGGTTTTAAAAATATATAAAAATCAATTTAAGCAAACAAAAACAATTAAGGTCAGATAGTCTTTAAGTTAAGATAGTTAATAATATCCATACGTTTCAAGGAAATATTTAGGTTGGTCTTGACCAAAAGAATAAATAAATTTTAAAATAATTGAAGGAAAAACTGATATGCAATGAGCCTTGTCTAGATGTTTAAGAGAAATTTAAGGTTACATTTTTGAAATGTCGTCTTTTTATGAAAGGAACCTAGTAATGTAATTTTTAGCTTCTAAAATATTGGTTTTGTATGAAATGAAGGTATTGAAACAAATTTAAAGTGAATTAAGATTTTGTAAGTGTGTTTATGTCTAAAAACATTCAAGGATGATAGTTTTAGTTTTCAAAATATTAATCTTTATTCAAGATAAGGTTGTTGTCCATAATTTACTAGTGAACAATTAGATAATGACATCAATTAGCAGTTCAATAATATAGTTGTTTAGAAAAGTATTATGATTGGAGTCAAAAGGTATAATAACATCAACAAGCATTTCAATGTTATAGTTGTTTAGAAAAGTGTTCTAATTGAAGTATAATGAGTCAAAGGTATTAGTAAGAAATTGAATCTTATAGCATGTTAAAAAATGTGATCTTACCCTTAAGTTAAAAGGATGTAAAGTAAATGGAAAATATACTTTTTTTATTTTTTGGTATAGCACTTTTAACATTAGAGGCCCAAGTATTGTCCGAAAAACAAGTTGAGTTTAGAAAAAATTAAAAAAGAAAAAAGAATAAATAGATTTAAACATGGGAGCCCTAGTCAACATAACCAACCATACAAATTTTTTAGATCATAAAAATAATTATCAATTTGACATATCATCTATAATATGTGATTTATAATAGGGTGGTATTTGAATGTAACCTCTTTGTTCAAGCAAGATAAGTGTTGCTATATAATAGCATTACTAAAATTTGCAGGGCCTTTAGTTTGAGAAAATTATGACATTAACCTTATTGAGAAAATTATGAGCATGTGATACATGAGTTTTTTTTTTTTAGTGATAGTGATACAAAGTGCTGCTCTAATATTATTGCTTATATTAACAAAGGTGGGTGGTTGTTAATATTGGAGTCTTACACGAGTGTTGCCCTAATATTAGTTTTTAAATTAACAAACTTTTAATTGTCTTACAAAATTTGGCAATAATTTTATGAAGAAAATTATGAGTATACAAAATGAGGTATGTGATAAGGAAGGTGATTGGTTATTGATATTGAAGTCTTACATAATGTATCATTTTTATATAATTTTATAAAGTTTAATGAGTTGTAAATATAACCAACCTAAATGTCAAGTTAATAGAGGATCATTTGTTTCAAGGATAGAGATTAATATTTTTATTTTGTTATTGTGTACAATAAATTTTCAATCCATTATCAACTTTCTAGTGTTAGACATTCTTAATTAAGGTTTTCATTAAGTTTATTATAGATAAAAACTTAAGAATGTTAAGAATGAACTACCTTTAGAGGTTGCAAGTCATAATTTTAATTGTAAACCATGATTTTGATATTTAGATGTAAGTTTTAAAAACAAAATTGCATAGAGATTAACAAGATTGAGTTTTTATACTATTTCAATTATTTAATGTGAAAATCGTTTTTGGATTTTAATTTTATCAACATTCAACATCAAACCAAACTTCTTGTAATTTTATTAATAGTACTTAATTGTGTTTTCTAAGAACTTTGAAAGTTAATAAGAAAAAAAAGACAATAGTGTGAAAGATCTATATAGTTGTGAAGAATGGGGCTTTTGTCTTTGGGGTTATTCAACTAATATTTTAATTGATCATTGTATATTTAAAATGGATATGGACAACTAGAATGTTGCAAATGAAGTTTATATCTTAAATATGTGGTTACATATTTATGGCACCTAGTAAGACCTTAATATATATGATTAAAATTTGACCAAATCTTGGATT
>VDFB02056283.1:0-17895 GCA_007258455.2 Sequoia sempervirens | reverse complement strand
CCAAGTTCTAAGTGTTGAAAGCAAGGTTTTCCAAAAGCTTGATGTCATGCGTGCATCTCTATCAAAAATAATCTTCTCAAGAACTCCTTGCAATCTAAGCACTTTCTTGAACTCACGAGCTATTATCGGTGCTCCATCCATTAAATTTCCAAGTATAAAATGGGATACCTTGGTGACTTTATCTACCACTACTAAAATAGAATTATATCTATTTCAAGATCACATACGAAGTCCTTGCACAAATTCCATACTCATGAATTGCCATTTCCACTTTCGAATTTCATGAGGGTACAAAATTCCTACTGGGTGTTGATGTTTAGCCTTTACTCTAGCATTCTAGACATTCTACCACAAATTTTGTAGTGTCATTATTCATTCCTTTCCAAAAATAAAGTGGTTTTACATCTACTAAGGGTTTTTTCACTTCCGAGTGTCATAAATATGGTGCAAAATGAACCTCTTTCCACACAATACTTCTTAACTCCTCAAAGTATGGAACATGTACATTCTTCCTTTATACCTTAAAATTTCATCTAGTTCTAAATAGAACCCGTCATACCTCAAATCTTTAGGATTGACTAAGAGAGCTTGCTTAACCTATTCATATTATTCATCTCCCACAAACTTTTGTAAAACTTGTTCCTTGAAGTCTGAATGAATGGAGACTATTGATGAAATATGTCTCCTCTTACTCAAGGCATTTGCCACTCAATTTTCTTTGCCTTTGATTTAACTTATCTCAAATTCATAGTCAGATATCAATTCCAACCATCTTCTTTGTTGAGCATTGAGATGTGGTTGGGAGAATAAGTACTTAAGACCCTGATGGTCTAACTTAAGCTCAAAAGGCTTTCCCAACAAGTAGTGTCGCCACATTTGCAAAGCATGAACAATTGTTGCTAATTATAGGTCATGAGGAGCATAGTTTTGTTCATATAACTTAACTTTATCAACTCATAAGATATCACTCACCATTCTTGCATAAGCACACCACCTAGTCCTTCTCCTGAGGAATCGGTGATTACAAAAAACTGACCTAAATCGAATCAGGAACCTTCAATATCGGATCTGTAGTCAACTTCTCTTTAAGCTAATCAAATACCTCCTGAAATTTTTTTGACCAGTCAAATCACTTTCCTTTTCTCTAAAGAGAAGTGATAGGATGCACGATCTTAGAAAATTTTAACATAAGTTTTCTATAATGGCCTGCTAACCCCATAAAACTACGCACTTCATGCACATTTTTTGGCATTGGCCATTCAAGAATGGCTTTGATCTTTGATAGATCTATTGCAATTTCTTATGTTAAGATTATATGACTTAGATATTATATTTATTTTTGAAATTGTAGAGGTTTATTCTCTACAAGTGTTAAGTTGCTTTCCTTTTTTCTATTTGTTTATGTTCTACTATCAAATTTGCATCACTAAGGGATTTCCTTCCCTTTTTCCTTTTTTGTCTCCTCCATCAGGCTTAGAGACACATCATGCGGGTGCAAATTTTTGAAGGTTTTGGATTGCTCTATGCTTAAAGGTGCACGATGGTGCCATGTGGTGGTTGTACGACCTTTTGCACATCATTTAATTTTTGAGAACGGCGAGTGGCATGTTGATCTGTGGTGGGGTTTTTAGCAACAGCTCGATAGGAGGTTCAAAAAATGCATACCCGTTTGCCAAGTGTCTCTTTTGGTTTTTTGTCGGGAGGAGTATAAGTGTTGGAGGGAATTTCTCAAGTGCACTATCAATAGGAGAACACTTAAGAAACACCAAACATTCCACAAGATTTGTGAATGCCATCTCCTAAATTGCCAAATTCTTGCAAGCAATCCAATTTTGTGTCAAATGAGGTTTTATGATGCCACAATGCACCTACCAAGGAGGTTCTTTTCCACTACTCACCAGACTCCAACTCAACGATTTTCACATATTTTAATGAAGAGATCCAACTTGAATAGTTTGAGTTGTGTTTCAATTTGTAATCAAGCAGCTTAAACTTTATTACTCAGTGTATTCGTCTGACAAAAATCTGATTTTGGAACAAGATTTTAGGGCGATGGATTTAATGCCACCATTTGTTCTTTGTCTTATACATTTTGTGGTAGTGAAGAGTGCTCTATGCTTTTTTTCTTCGCTTGTTCTATAAAAGGGAATTTTCAAGCCTCTTCCCAAGAGACAGTGGGCAATAATAGTAGTAGTGGTTAAAAAGGTAGAAATGTAAAAAATCAATTATAGAATTTCTTGTAATAATATTTGATTAGTTTATTGGATAGTGGCCCATTTAGATCGCAACCTTATTATTTTGTATTGTTTTCTAAGATAAAGTAAATACAAAGAAGAAGCATATCAGACTGTGCCTATTTGGCCTTTATCATATGTCTTATTTTTTGCTTACATAAAAACTTGTGCTCTATGTCATTCTTATTGTCAAACATATCTTTAATAATTGGTCATTATTTATTTCCAGCTTTTATGTTTTCTTAACTCAGATTTGTGATAATTTGGATCATGTTTTTATAACTCTTTTATTTTCTATAATTTTTTTTGTTAGATTTCATATTATGCTCATAAGAAAAGAATTTATGTCAGGGTTTGAAGCACAAATTAGTTGTTCTTTGGTTTATCAACTTTCTATTGAACCTTAGTGGTTGCTTCCTGCTACAGGATCTGAATGTTTACTCTGTGTTTGCACAAACCTTTGTAGTTTATTCTCCCCTCAAAAATGAAGGGTTTGTGGCACTGCGTTCATTTTATTAGAGTTGATATCCTGATATGGTATTTTGAAATATTGTAAAAAAATTCAGCACATCGTCATAGTTAGTTTTATTTCCTCCATTTCTTCCTCCCTTTTCCCCAAACCAAGAATGAAGAGATGACTTATAAAATCTTGAAGGCCATTCAGTGGAGTACAATTGGTCCCCCATCTATTGAATTTCCCATAAGGTTGTTTGGAGAGGTGTAAGCTTTGATGATCAGCAGTTTTTTTTTTGGCATGCCTAGTGGGACCTAAAGATATTTCACAACATCTTATGCTCAACCTTTTGGAGGCACTCAATTTAGATTGGTAGAATCCATTACAAACTGAACCCACATATTCATGCCTAAGGTCCAAATAAGAGCATTTCCTAAAGGTAATTTTTGATACTCTGAACTATCATCTTTTACTCCTCGAAGGAGAAGAACTACAAGTTATGTATTACCTATTAGGATAAATAGGGTTAGAAGTACAAGCCCCAAATCTATAGGTCTATCTACTCTACTAGTTGATAGATATTTCTAGATTAGAATACCTGTTTTTCGTGTTCATAGAAATCTGTTTCCCATGGCCCTTCAACCCCCAAGGAATTTTGTAACATGGAATAGTGGAAGTCCACTTGTTACTCCTACCCCTCTGGATGTATGGACTGCTATCCTTCCTAATGCTCTAAAGGTAGTTCCAAAGTTTACTAGAGAAGATTTGAAGAAACCATCATAACATCTCCAATATGTTGCTAATGTTTGCATGGTCCACAACATTATAAAATATAATGTAGCCCTCAGACTGTTGGTTGAATCCTTTAAAGGCAAGGCTCAAGACTGGTATAGGTCTTTGGCTTCCAATGCCATTCATACTGGGGATGATCTTAGAGATAAACTCTTTGAGATCTTTGTAGAAAAAGGAGATTGCTCATGCCTACTGCAACAGTTAATAATGATCAAGAGAGTGCCTCAAGAGGCCATGACATATTTCAACACTAGGTTCCATAAAACCTGGCAGAGAATTATCATAATGGTTAGACCTCTACTAGCCATGGCCTTCATGTTTTACTTAAAATATTTTAATTTGGACATTGCATTCATGGTACAATCACTTGGAGGTGACACTTTTCCTAATGAATATGATCTAGCCATAAGAGCAGAAAATAGTTTGATCGATGCCAAGAAACTCCCACCTTGATCGACAATGCCAATGTTTGTAGAAATATTTGGGAAAACATAAGAAGTAGCCCCTGGTACATCTTCTACACCTCCTCCATCGATGTATGTGAATCCTAATACATAAGAAAATACATGGGGTTCTTCTTCATTAGCCGCAAAGATGAAAGACATTAAAAATTGGCTAAGGATTGTTTCAAATGAGCTTGTTAGCATAAAGTGCTAACAAGAAACACCTCCAAAGCCTCATCCTCAAAATTACCAAGGAGGAAGATCACCCTTCCAACACAATTCATACCTGGGAGCTTTGAGAGGGAAAGACCAGTCACAGTCATCTGGCTAGGTAGTCTTGATACTAACTCCACTGCAAACCACAACACCTAGCAAGAGCAAGGACCTAGTCCTAGCTAGAATAGCAAGGTAGAAGATGTGAACACTTGGTTTTTCCCATGTAACAACACCCACATGCCTCAAAATTGTCTGCGAGGAAATCTCTAACAAAAGGTGGAAAAGTAGAGAAGTAAAGGAATCCCATCAGATACCAAAAGTTATCAGTCCTTAGGAATAGAAATCGCTAGACTCAATGCTTAGATACAAGGCATGTCTCTAGAATAAGAGACATAAATGTCCCCTTACCAAGTGCTCTTTTCTTGGATGGAGGGAGAAGAATCAGTATTTGAAAATGAATTTTTGACATCGAGAGCTCCACAGGTTCAATTGAATTACAACAATCGTTCAAAATGGAGATTTAATGGGGAGTATGTGTCGCAATTGCAACCACAAGCACAATAGTCACACCAGTAGCTACAACAACCACAACCATAGAAAAAGGTCACAGATAAAGTAGTTAGTCCGCTAATAGTAAATCAACCTGTTCCAAGGACAAGGGAGGTACCTCTAATCGGATTACTCAATGTAGTGGACCAACTAAAGAAAGCTCTTTCCAACATGTCCTTATGGGAAATTTTAGCTATTCCAGAGAAAAAGACCTTATTAGAGGATGCTTTACATAAAGAGGAGAAATCTCCACAACTAGACTTAGTCTCGGTGCACAACCAAGAAAGAGGCAAAGTGCCCGATCAAGAGCCTTAGTCTTCAAAGGCCACAACATTCATAAACACCAAAGAGAAAATGGATGAAAAAGAGGTATGCAAACCAAAACCTACCCCATTTTTCTTGACCCTCATTGTACAGGATAAATTATTGCATAATAACATGATAGATTTAGGTGCTAGTACCACAATAATGCCTAAATTGGTGGTTGATGCCTTGAAATTAAAATATGAGCCCCTAGATAGGGGAATTATGTAATTGGATGAGAAAAGGGTTCCTGCCATAGGCTGGATCAAAAGTCTCCCATTGACCCTATATTCATGTCCAAGTTAGACGGTCACCCAAGAGGTGGTTGTAATTGATATTCCTTCCATTTTTGAGATGTTCCTATCAAGAGATTTCACAACTAAGATCAAGGGGTACATATCTCTTGACTGGTCTCACTTAATATTGAGAACCAATCGTGGCACAAAAATGAAGGTATTATTTGAACCTCTACATTTTGAGCATATTGTTGAGGATGTGGTAATGGGATTTGAGGCCACACATGCATCTATCTCTAAAAATGAGATTTACTATATCAAGATGCTAGAAGATAGGAAAGCCATGAATGATCAAAGTGTGGAAGAAGAAGTCTTGCTAAATCAATTTATAGAGTCTGACCCTTTTGGCAACTTTCATGCTACTAGTCTAGGAATGTATGTAATTTGTGAAGAAGACCAGGGGATTCCAAAAGTATCCAAAGATAAAGAGGTTCAAAGGGAGGATTCAAAAGAAATGGGTTTATGGACACCACACTTCAATGAAACGAGATGCAGAGTTGGATCGGGAGTAGGGACTTGACTATTATCCCCTATTGAAATTGAAACTCTTAGATCTTTCCATTTCCAGTTCCCGTGCACAAAAATGAGGTGGAATACGAAGGCCCGATTCATGATTTACCTATAGTAGAGCACATAGGAACCAAAAGGCTACAAGTAGTCAGGTATTTGGAACTGGTGGTTAAGAAGATCAGAGGGTAGTCGATCATGAAGAATGTGTAGATGCAATCTTACTGGCACATGGTATGGGAATTGATCAAGGGTTTTGATGCTTTCAATATTTAGGTGGCTCCAAGATCACAAAATGTCATAGAAGATAGGATGGATTCGATCGAATCCATATTTGAGCCACTATCCAACCTGTTAGAAAATTAGCATCCAGTGCGAGTCATGGTCCAATCCATAATCCTTGACAATGATCAAAATTGGCAAGTCTTTGAGGATGATGCTCAAATTACCACATTCATACAACAATCATGTGAATTTGCAGATCAACTCCAACCAAAATTTGAAGAGACCTATGAAGGCCAAATCATCCAACTAAAAAGCAACAAGTCTCCAAAGGGGTTAATAACCTTATAAAATCTATTCGATTGTGATGATGCAAAAAATGGCAAGTGGATGTTTGAGGCCAACAAAGGAGATTATTCTGACATAGATGTTGGAAAAGGTCAGAAACTTAAAGTAGGGAAGGATTTCCCACGAGAAGACAAGGATAGGTTGAGATCTTTCTGCACCATATATGATGGGGTAATAGCCTAGACTTATGATGATTTAAAATGGTATGACCCTAGTGTCATCCAGCATACCATTTACCTAGTTGAAGGAGTAAAGACGATCCAACAAAAAAAAAGGTTGATCAATCCAAAAGTAGAGTCCTTGATGGCACAAGAACTAAAGAGGTTGATCAAGTTGAGAATTATCTATCTGATCAAGCATTCCACTTGGGTACCCAATCTAGTTTCGGTCTGAAAGAACAATGACGACATTCAACTTTGTGTGGATTTTTCAGATTTAAAGAAAACATCCCTAAAAGACCACTATTCGTTACTTTCAATGGAACAGATCCTACAAAGTGTGGCCATATTGGAGATGTCTTCCCTACTGGATGGTTTTATGGGCTATAACCAAGTTAATATCAAAGATGAAGACCAACACAAGACAATGTTCACCACTAAGTGGGGAATGCTCATATATACAAAGATTCCTTTTGGCCCATCTAATGTGGGGGCTACCTTCTAGCACATGATGGACATTGATTTCAAGGATTTGATCAACAAGATTATCCTTATCTATATGGACAACTTGACCATTTTCTCTAAATCTAAGAATGATCATTTTGATCATTTGGAAAAGGTCTTCTAGAAGTGTCAAGAGTTCAGGATTTCTTTAAATCCCAAGAAATGTGTATTTTGAGTTCCATAGGGAAAGATTCTTGGCTATGTGGTCTCTAAGGAGGGGATCTCAATCGATCCCAAAATAATTAAATCTATAAGGGAATTACCCTTACTAGTTAATAAAAAGGGGGTCCAATCTTTCTTAGGAAAGATTAATTTTGTTAGCAGATTCATTTCTAACTTCGCTAGGCTTGCAAGGCCTATTACACTCATGTTGAAGAAGGATCCGATTTTTAAATGGGCCCTAGAGGGAAAAGACTATATGTTGGTGTGGAGCCCGACCGTCTCAGGGATTGGTATGTGGCCCATCATACTATATTGGTCATGGTATACCAGACACCCCCCCCATCCTTGCGAGGTCGGGCCCAACCTACTGACCCCGACAAGGGATAGCGGGTGATGCCCTAGACCCCATTAGCGATAGGGGCCGGGTGTATAGTCTACCATGGGCTATATAGTATACATGTCCACCACATACCAACAAAACCTGCTTGAAAAGATAAAGAAGCCATTTCCATAGCTCTAGTGTTAGCAAACCTAGATTTTTCAAAAGGCTTTTCCATGTACATCTACAATAGCAAACACAACATTGTCGTCATACTCATGCAAAAAGACAAAGAAGAAAAGGGAGAGCATCCCATTTCTTTCCACTTGAGGAACCTCAAAGATTATGATAATGTATAGGCGTGAATTTTCACCCCTTACACAAATTCCCCTTTTACACTTCCTCACCTTAGAAAACCAAATCCAAAGAATCCACAAAGCCCGCTTCCTTAGTTCCACTTGGCATCTGTTTTGTGTCAATAGAAGAATAACTATAGGGACACTTTCGTGCATGAGCAGATGTTTGTGGTAAACCTTCGTCCACGGGATTCTTGTGCGAAGCTAGAAAAGGTGTTACATTTCCCATTGGGGTTGGTTTGTAACGCCCCTCTTCGACCAACTGACTCGAATATTCCCATTTTTCTCATCCCACCTTAAAAAACACTCTTCCTTCATGCATTTCATCTTTTTCACAAGCTCTAGCAATCTCTCTTAGCATTCTCTTAGCATCCATCACTCCCAAGCAACACTTTGGCACTCCATAGTAGTAGCAACAACACTCCATCAACTCTATAGAGAAAGTTTGGAACAACACCATTGCAGCAAGGGCTTGAGTCCTCTCTTTTTCTCCTCCATTATCTAGTGAGCTCTTGGTGGAGGTGGTAAGAATTTTCACTCCTCTCCTCTATGATTTGGTTCAGTAGCACATCACTATTTTGTAGTGTTTATTTTGTTCTTTACTGCCTTTCCTCCTTTATCATACTTTTCTCAATTGTTGCTATCTTGGTTGTTCGTGGAGGTGGAAACACCAAAACAAGGGTCTGACTGAGGAAGACCCCTATACAGCCCCCCAAAAATTTTCCTCCTTGTGTGTAGGTGGACGTGCATGTGGAGCTAGCTGGTGAACAAGCTCTTTTGTGAGATCATCTTTGTCACCCTAGCTTTAATATATTTGCTTTATCATATTCGTTTGTACTTCTCTTACTTTATAGTTTTGTTTTTCTTCCTTAGAAACCATTAGCTAGGCTGTCAGCTTGTTTTCTGGTAGTTCCCATTGTATTTTTGGTCCTCTGGTCGTACGAACGCCAGCGCACCTAAGATACACCAACGCGTTGCGTTGTCATCTCAGAACCACACGTTTGTCCTTGGGAAGAGAGCTACCTGAGGCACAGTGTTGAACCCGAAAACTGGCTCGCCTAGCCCCATTCCGAGTTTTGGGTTTGTAGATTGATTGGAGGACCTTATAGTCCTCATCATTCTTGTCCCTCATTTCAAGACAACCCTTTAGAGTGAGGTAAGTTAGGGCAGCCTTCCACTCTTGGCTCTCCATGACCTGGGGCCTTGAACATGGTTGGTCCCCCTCTCTTACATTTTTGGTGAACCTGACGTGAACCAACGTCTGCTCATCCATTAGTGTTGAGACCTTTCCCTTATATCATTTGATTTTTGTGCCCCTGAGTGTTGTGAAGGTTTATGAGCATCACAAACTATTCCACAACCTTCGGGTATATTGTTAGGAGAAGTGTACGACACCTTCTGATGGAAAGGACGAATGTCACTACTGGTTTCTCTATAGGCCTTTTTGTTGGATCCATCGTTGGTCTCGCTACAAAGGAGTAGTTGTCAAGGGGTGAGGTAGGATTCTCTGATGATATTGACCATATCCCCACTCGTCTTGCATCCCCCACACCATCGTCAGTTAAGGAGCATGAGGTTGTTCACATTCCTTCAGAATATGTCTCCACCCTCAGCAAAGGGTTGGTTGACTTGGAACTTCACTTGGAAAGAGACCTGAAGTTGGCTAGGGCTGCCTAGGTTATCAGCGAACTAAAGTATATGGTGGGAAAACACCAAATAGGCATAGAGCTCTTGGCTATTCTCTCTAGTCTGACTGATGCATGTACTCCAAAAAATCCTAGCATTGTATGAGGAGTCACTTTTGAAGACCATGACAGACGGCTAGCAATGTCGATGCCTCCTATGTCTATGTACATGGCTGATGTTGTACCTTCAATCAACATTCCCTCTGCCTCTAAGGGATCCAAAACTATCAAAGTGAACAAGATCCCCTTGGGTTTTAGCTTCACCCCTCCTGTCACCTCTAGAAATGGAGGTTTGGGCGGGATGAGTAGTGGGGGCTTTAGTAGTGGCAATGGCTTCAGTAGCAAGGGTGGTGCTGGTGGAAGTGGTTTTGGTGGAGGTCATGGTGGTGGCTTTGGAAGCGAAGATGGCTCCGGTGGAGGTCATACTGGTGGCGGTGGCTCCGACAGTGGTTCCGGTGGAGGTCACACTGGTGGGTCTGGTGGTGGCTCCAGTGGTGGTTCTAGTGGAGGTTCCTCTGGCCCTATATCTTCTAATGATCCTATTTTGAACACTCTTCTTCAGAATATGGGTAAGATGTAGAGCTAGTTGGCAAGTCTCCCCCAAGCCTCTTCCCAACCTATCTTCCAACCCTTCTTCTAGCATAGCCCATTTTCGGTCACAATTTTGAACACTCCCTTCCCTCAAGGAGTGGAGATTCCTAAATTCAAAAAATATGGCAATAAAGGGGACCCACAAATGCATGTGTCTGCCTTTAATGCCCTATGTAAAGATTTCTTCCATCACGATGCATTGATGGAAAAAATATTCCCTTGAACTCTCAAGGATACAACACTTGATTGGTATTGTTCCTTGCTCGATAATTCCATTTTCTCATTTGACCAACTTGTAAACCAATTATTACGACAATTCCAAGCCATCATCGGGTCGAAGATGACCTTTTCAGATCTTGTCTGATGCAAACAAGGTGATAATGAAAAGATTACTGACTTCATCACATGGTATCAAGCGCGCTTCTCACAAATCTCGTATCCATTTCCTGATTCTGACGTGTAGAAGGTATTCATAGGGAACTTGCAAAGGCCTTGGCAGGAAAAGTTTTCCCTTATGAAATACCCTTCTTTCGTACATTTGTGTGCAGCCTTATGAGAGTACCAACAGACGGTAGTTCAGTTCGGGGGATCCTCCTCATGCTCCCGTTCTAGGAAAGGTAAATTTTTTGTGAATGTAGTAGCCGCTGTAGATGACAATGGCCTCAAATGCAACCGAAAGTTCACAAAGTTAATGAAATCTTATTCTTCCATCTTGCAAAAGTTAGTGAAGGATAAGATCATGACCTTGCCAAACCCTAAACCCCTTAAGGAACCATACCCTAGTTGGTATAATGTGAATACCTATTGTCAGTACCATCGAGTTAACAGACATGATACCAAACGTTGTATGTACATGCATCATGAGATACAGAACCGCATCGAGGATGATACTATTCGTCTTGATGGAAGTAAGAAAAATATGAATAAATTGGTGGCAAAAGTGAATAGTGAATTGTAGATGTACACAAACTCATTTCCATTGCATTCTACTAACATGATTGTCAACCCCACCTATTCTATCACTCAGCCCGAGGCCCATGTTAACATGGTCACGATTACCCCTACTACACAGCCTGCGGCCGGTTTATTGGATGTGACATTCACTTCACAGGGCTCACCCTTAAATAACAAGCCCTTTCCCCTCTATATTCCCACTCACCTCAATGGTAACATTGTGACAAGAGTCTTAGTAAACCCCGCGAGTTGAGTGAATGTTATTACAGAAGAGACATTGCGGCTTAACTCACTACATAGAAAAGAGTATGAAGAAACAAAATCCACCATTTGTACACATGATGGTATTTTTCTAAAGCCATATGGATTGATAACTTTTTCCATCCTATTTGGACCTAGGGCTATTGACACTGTTTTGAATGTCATTCCAGAGTTGGATTTATTTAGGATGAAGTTAGGCATACCTTGGCTAGCTTCTATGAATGGAATCGCCTCCGTTATTCACAAGTGTTTAAAGTTCTCCCATGAAGGTGTTGTGCACGTAGTGCATGACACTTGATACCATCCTTTGGTGTCCCGTGGGGGATATTCATTAGACCATCTTTGTCTCGCCCTGGTTGGTCTGCGTCCTCCACGTACATACCTACTTTACAAAATCTATGTGAAGTATAAGATCAGGGGCAAGGGATAGCCAAAATTGGCTCTTCCTATAGCACAACAGCCAACTTCCTCCTCTTTCCGAAAAGGAAAGGAGAAGCTTGCCTCCTCTCAAGTTGACTTGTTTGCTCCCCTTTCTTGGGAGGAGTATTGGATGAGCAAGCCTGGATTTTACCCATTAAGTCTGATGATCCCTCCTTGGCGTAGACCCAAGATTAGGATATTAGACCTCCTTACTAAACCACCTAGACCTTGGTACTATTTGTATGGTAGAGGAAAAGGTACCTGTGGGGAATCCTCTATGTCTCATCCTTTGTGGCCTCCTACCGCCTTTTCTCCAAAAGCAGTAAACGAGAAGAGGCCCACTGCCGAGGCAATAGAGCTAACTCCCCCCACTGCTTCTCAACTTGATCCTCCTACTCCTGTTCAGGAGTCTGTTCCTCCACTAGAGACGGCTATAGTGGACACTCCCATCGCCGAACAGGAGCCTTCTATTCCTTAGTAGCCTCTGGGATCCGGTTCAAAGAGTCATAGAAACTGCCTTGCGCACGAGCGCAAGTGCAAGCGCTGACAAAAGGCTCTCATGGCTGAGCAAGCCACCTTATATAGGAAGGAAGAGGATATGAACGCCCCTGTATCAGGACCTCCTACCACATCTTCCTCTCTCCTCCCCTTAGCTTCAATTCAATCTAGCTCCATATTACTTATAGCTTCTGATGTGGTTACAAATGTTCCTGACCCTAAAAATGTGCATGTGTTCATAACTCCTTCGATAGAGCCACCTCCATTGATGTCCCTTTTGGATGTCCCACCTTTCCTAAAACTCCTAGATATGACAAACACTTCAGTGGTATCTATTGTAGTTTTTCTCTTCCTCCACACCTCTCGCCTCATATGTGGGGAGTTCACATCCCCCGATGAAGCAGAAGGTGGAGTGGTCCTTCTAGCAATGGAGGATGTAAGAGGAGCCCACCTTCTCTGAAAGGTGGTCCCGCTGATTCCTGCCCCATCCTAGTAATCCGAATCCTCAAATCACTGACCTCGCTTTCACTTTGAAATACTTGGTGAGATTTCACAATCTCGTGTAGCCTTCTCCATTTGTTGAGGTGAAACATGGCACTCCTGTTAAGTGCATGTTTAATTCTCTTTTGATGAGGTTTCTGCCTTTGCCGCATTTTATCTCCTTTTGTGAAATCATTTAATTTGGGGCTCCACACAAGAGCTCTCTGCGGGAGGGGACTCCATGGGGCCCTTTCTCCTTGGCTCCTTGCTGTGGGAGAGGGCCGTACCGCTCCTCCTCTTAACATCTACCATTGCAGTCTTCATCCCTCCTTCCTACGAAGGACCTGGGAGGAAGCGGACAACCCTTCTGGTTGATCAGCTGTTAGGAGAGGCCCTTCTTTATCTTTAGGAATAGATATGTGTGTTGTGATGTGTTCCCCTGATCATGCTAAGTGTGTTCCCCGGATGACCCTTTGTCACCCCTTTTAAGTTGGTGCTTCTTTGGATGTAGGCATGGTTTTTGTAAGCTGTGAACCTCTCTTTCATTTGTAATCATCATTCTTCTATGCTTCTGTGACTATACTGACCTTGATCTGGCATAGAAAGTGAGTAGTTTTGACTCTGAAATATTAGGCTACCCTTGTGCCCTGTGTTTGTATTCATTGCTCTTTTTCTTTTTTATTTATATTTCTCTCTTCTTTGCTTGAGTTGTCCTTTCATGTGTGGCAATGCCATTTCTATAACACTTCAATTTTCAAAAAATGCATGTCACCAGTGAATCTTTTCTCGATAATCTTCACAAACTTCTTTTTAGGAATCGCATTCTCGACTTGAAACCCTAATGGAACGTGTTTCCTTCATCATGGGTTCACAAAGAAAGAACTTGAGAACCTTCCTCCAAGGTGGGAACAACTTCAACCTTCCCCTTGCATGGCAGCATCTTCTTCCTTTCGAATTCCTTGATGAAGTGAACATCTTTCAAAAGGATTCCTTGATGATGAATCGATTCGAGAAAGAAACATCTCCTTCGTACTTTCAAACAACGCGTCCCTTGAGTGGACCCCTTCTTTCACGCCGGGTTCCCAAGGGACCTATTTGAAATATTTCCAATCTATTGATGGTCTGCGAGACTACCCGCTTACTTGTCTGTGTGGCTGCTTTCTGACTTGTTTTATCTATGGGTAAACATGTTGCTTTGAAGGTGCGCCAGTAAAGCCACTTTTCTACTCTACGGAGTCCCCTTTCTTTGGGTTTCCTCCATGTGAGAGATCTTGGGGGTTACCTCCCTACAAGTCTATGGGTCTGTAGGGTGCTTCTTTTGAGCTTCCTCCATGCGAGAGATCTTGGGGCTGGCTCCCCTGTAGGTCTGCGGGTCTGTAGGGAACTTTCTTTAGGTTTCCTCCATGTGATAGATCTTGGGAGATACCTTCCTACAGGTCTGCAGGTCTATATGGCACTTTCCTGGGTTTTCTTCATGTGAGAGATCTTGAAGGACACCTTCCCTGTAGGTCTGCGGGTCTGTAGGGCACTTTCTCGACTTCCTCCATGTGAGAGATCTTCGGGGATGCTTCCTTGTAGGTTTGCGGGTTTGTAAGGAACTTTTTTGGGTTTCCTTCATGCGAGAGATCTTGGGGGACACCTTCCTTACAAGTTTGTGGACTTGTGAGGCACTTTCTTCTTGGGGCTTCCTTCATGTGAGATATCTTGGGGGCCACCTCCTTGTAGGTCCGAGGGCCTATAAGATGCTTTCATTCTTTGACTTCATAGTTATGCGGGGCTATGAAGTCCTTTACTTGTCCTGCACTCTCGAGTTCGCCAGATCATGGTCTAATTCCTGGACGGTTCAGGTATACATTTCTAACCCTACTACCTTTCTGATCTACTTTATCGAAGAACTCATTAGTATTCGTGCTCGCTAAAGGGGGAAAAATTTATAGGCATGAATTTGCACCCCTTACACAAATTCCCCTTTTACACTTCATCACCTTAGAAAACCAAATCCAAAGGCAAAAATCCACATCAACTCGTTGCCTTTGTTCCACTTGGCATTTGTCTTTCGTGTCGGTAGAAGAATAACTATCAGGGACGCCCGCGTAGCACACAGACATCCACACGGTGCACTTATGTCCCTTACGGATTCCTGTGTCTGAAGCTAGCAGAGGCATTATACTTCCCATTGGGGCCAGTTTGTAACACCCCTCTTCGACCAACCGACTCGAATATGGCCATTTTTCTCATCCCACCTTCAAAAAAACTCTTCATGCATTTCATCTTCTTCACAAGCTCTAGTAATCTCTCTTAGCATTCTCAAGCATTCTCTTAGCATCCATCACTCCCAAGCAACACTTTGGCACTCCATAGCAGTAGCAACAACACTCCATCAACTTTGTAGAGCAAGTGTGGAACAACACCATTGTAGCAAGGGCTTGAGTCCTCTCTTTTTCTCCTTCATTAGCTAGTGAGCTCTTGGTGGAGGTGGTAAGAATTTTCACTCCTCTTCTCTACGATTTTGTTGAGTAGCACATCACTATTTTGTAGTGTTTATTGTGGTCTTTATTGCCTTTCCTCCTTTATCATACTTTTCTCTATCATTGCTATCTTGGCTGTTCGTGGAGGTAGAAACACCAAAATGGGGGTTTGACTGAGGCAAACCCCTATATAGCCCCCCAATAATTTTCCTCCTTCTTGTGTGTAGGTGGACGTGCATTTGGAGCTAGCTAGCGAATAAGCTCTTTTGTGAGATCATCTTTGTCACCCTAGCTTTAATATATTTGCTTTATTATATCCGTGTGTACTTATCTTACTTTATAGTTTTTTTTTGCTCCCTTAGAAACCATTAGCTAGGCTGTTAGCTTCGGCGTTCTCCGTAATTTTACCGGATGGGTCCCTAGTTGTAATGAACGCTTATCACATTCGGTGACGCCGAAGCGCCATGCTATTATCCCGAACTCGCTTTATCTGGCAGAGCTTTCAGAGGCGCATGCAGCGGCTGGAACTTAAAATCGGGCTTCCTCTCTCGCTTAGCTCCTATTTCGAGTTTTGGCCACCCATAGCATCTGGAGGTGAATTACATAGTTCCTTCTACTTCTATTCTCTAGCACTTCAGCTTTGGTGATGTCCCTTTAGAGTGAGGTAAGTTAGGGCAGCCTTCTGCTCTTGGCTCTTTGTGACCTGGGGACTTGAACATGGTTGGTACCCCTCTCTTACATATACAAAGTATAAATTTTTCGATAAACAAGCATTTTCCATCGTCAAAGGGATTAAAAAGTTTCGACACCTAATATTGGAACATAAAATCATGGTCCTGGTAGCCCACCCTAGCGTGAGGGAGTACATAATGGAAGAAGAAATCACCGAGATCTTGGAGTATGACATAGATGTTCAACTGAAAAATATGGTTAGAGGTAGAGGCTTATGCAAATACCTTGCCGAGGAGCTTTAACCCTAGATGGAAGAAGCATTTACTGATGAAGTTTTTGTCAACCAATTTGAATCGGAAGAGTCTTGGGTACTCAACAGGATAAGGTTTGTGTGGAGAGGAAGATACCCAACCAACATCCTCCTACATAAGAGACAATTCTACAGGTTGTATGGAGTCAAATACATCATGATTGAAGGCATGATTTTTAAAAGGAATTTTGATGGCATCCTCCTTCGTTGCTTGGATCAAGAGCAAGCCAAAAGGGTTTTAAGCGAACTCCAAAACAACCCAGTGCGTGGGCATTTTTCTACTAAAACTATCATCCTTAAGATAATGTGGGTGGGTTATTACTAGCCTACCCTATTCTCAGAATGTCATAGCCTAGTTAAAAGGTGCCCGCAATGTCAATGTTTTATTGGCAAGCAAAGGAATTCGACTATGCCTTTACAACCAGTTGTGGTAGAAGAACCCTTCACCCAATGAGGCCTAGAGTTCATAGGTATGATTAATCCTATCTCCAGCTCAAGGCACAAATGGATATTAATGGTAATAAATTATTTCATTAGGTGGATGGAGGCAACCCTATAAAAGAATGCTACCGCAGCTAAAATAGTAAATTTCCTTGAAGAGCTAGTATCAAGATTTAGCTCCTTGAAGACCCTCATTTTTTATAATGCATGGGATGTTGCTGGGATTGGAATGTTTGAGTTCTCCCTAAGGTACAAATTCTATCTCAAGAATTCTTCTAACTATTACTCGCAAGGAAATGGACTCGCGGAGTCCATGAATAAAAACTTGATTTGGCTGATAAAGTGGATTAGTTCAGAGCATCAAAGAGATTGGCATAAACACTTGAGGGTGGAATTATGGGTACACCGTATTACCACCCCAAAGTGAATCCTCAAGGATTCTTGATATTAATTGGTATATGCAAAAGAAGTGGTCTTACCTATCTCAATGGAGATACTGACATTGCAGCTTCTCAAGTCTCTAGAAGTTGAGGAAAATGGTAGCATGGAGGTGAGATTAGCTGAATTGCTAAGCATCCAGGAAGCTCATCAAAAGGCTTTTGATGCCATGACCAACCCCTAGTAGGTAGTTAAAAAATGGTTTAACAAAAAAGCGTCTAACCCAGGTTTCAAAGAAGGGGACTTAGTTCTAAAATATGATGAGCACATTGTCAAGCCAAGATGACATGCTAAATTTGACTCCCTATGGAAGGGGCCCTTTCGTATCATAAAATTCAAAGAGAGCAATGCGTTTGAGTTAGAAGACATGGAGGGAAATGTTGTTGGAATCTCGGTGAATGGTATTCACCTAAATATTTTCAGTTAAAATATGTAGTCCATATTCTTGTAAATTTTATGCATTATGTACCATATGTACAAATTTATAAAATTAAGATATTTAATGATGAACCCACAAAGTTGAAAAAGAAAAAATTATATTTTATTATATGAAAAATCATTTACATATAGCATTAAGGCACTTAGGCCTTTTTTTTAAGAGATCTTTGTAAGATCTAGTTACAAAATATGTTGCAGAGGGGAACTGTCTTAGCAAAACAACCCAAAAGTTGTCGAGGGTGTCAACCCAAAAAAAGTAAGCCATGGCACATAGGCTATGGTGAAGACACAAGATGACAGAAGGCCAAAAAATTCAAGATATAACATGCAAAGTTTTGGTCACAATAAAAGAAATAGGCATCTCCAAAGAATCTGA
>VDFB02056281.1:0-62083 GCA_007258455.2 Sequoia sempervirens | reverse complement strand
TCCGAGATTCATAAGCCACTACTTTCCCATCTTGCATTAGTACTCCACCCAAACCATCACCAGATGTGTCTGTTATAACTACAAAATGACCATTAGGGTCTAGTACAACCAAAATTGGTGCAGTCGCTAATTTCTCCTTCAATGTATTAAACACTTCTTAACATTTCTCTATCCATTCAAATCTCTTTCCTTTTCTCTAAAGGGAGGTAATGGGGTGGGCGATCCTAGAGAAATTTCTTACAAACCTTCAAGTAATACCTAGCCAATCCCATGAAACTTCTAACCTCATGCACATTTTTTCGGTACTGGCCATTCTACTATAGCTTTTATCTTTGTGGAATCCTCTGCTATTCCTTTAGCTTATATTATATGCTCCAAGTATTGTACCTCTTTTTGAAAGAAAGTGCATTTTGATAATTTTCCATAAATTTTATGTTCTCTCAATCGTTGAAGAACCCCCCAAGTTTTTGAAGATGCTCATCCTCATTTTTGGAATAAATAAGAATTTCATCAAGGAAAACCAAGACAAATTTGTCCAAACAATCACGAAAAATATTGTTCATTAGATTCATATGTAACATCCTTCAAGAATTTTGAAGAGTCCTTTATATCTAGGAGTTGGTTTGGAATGCATTCCTTACTATATGAAACTTTTCTTCTCTAGCCAAGAATTGTGATAGAGTATGGTTGGCATTTACTTAGCTTTTCTATCTATTATTAGCTTCCACCAATCTTCCTAATCAGCTTGATTTTTTTATGTTAAAGGATTCAAGACAACTGAGAGGGGGGTGAATCAGTTGTCACAAAAATTCAACTTTAAAACTTCAACACATATCCATTCCTCAATCACACTGTTTTGTTATTAAGCATAAGCAAGAGATACAAAACATAAAGTAAGATAACACACTAAACACCAGATTTTACATGGAAAACCCAATGAGGGAAAAACCATAGTGAGGATTAACTCACAATATATAGTTGTTCTAGAATAGAAAAATATAAGGCTCACTGCCCAAAAAGGACTCACTGTCCAAATACAAAAGCTCATTGCTTGCAGGGAGGCTCGCTGCCTATAAAAAGATTTACATAACAAAAGAGGGATTTACAGCCAAAATGAACTAAGAATGATGCACCTAGCAAGTGTTGATACAGTTCTAGTGATGCTCAAAATACTAACTTAACACACTTCATTATATTCACTCACTTTCGCACACACTGTCACATCAACTACCACATCCACACATTTTTCTCTTCTCATTAATCTTCAACCGTGTCTAATATATATACTTGACTCAATCGCAAGCATCAATTAGGTCAGTCTAATTATATGCACATCATATTTACCAAAAATACTAACAGATGACTTCAAGTGATCACAAAATCTTCCCAACACGCCATATTATTCTGGAGTCAGTAACGCACTCAGGATAGCTCCATCATATCCGCATAACAAAAAATTAATTCACCATTCATTAGGTCGACCAAGGATAGACCAAATAGCACTTTTGCAAATATCACTGAAATGTTGATACACCATACGAGCATCTGGATATGTAAGATCTTGAATGTACATGCTCCCAACACCTACAAACCATTTCCCAAAACCGCAAGTAGTAGCAGTCAACTATAGAGGAGTGCAGACAAGAATACCAGAGAGAATAGTACGAATACTGATTCAGATTCTAGACCAAAAATACCATATCAAGCACAACCTTAAACTTGTGATCACACTCATGGTGACATCAATGACAACAAAAAAATTGTAGAGATAGTAAATCTTTTTCATTTTTCCAACAATCTCCCCCTTTGTTATTGATGGAAACATGTAACAAAAAATTATCCTTCAAACTCTTCTAGCATTTCAGAGCTCTCCCCACTACCAAAAACTCTCCAACTCCAATCTCTCCCCCTAACTTCAATCTCTCCCCCTTTGAAATCAATGGCAAAGGGCAGCCAAAAAAAGGATGTACACAAAAATTTGAACATGGTGACATAAAAAGTCATAAAGATCTCAAAACATAAAAAGCTTCCAATTGATCAAGAATTTCAATTTGCTTCCCCCTTTTCTTCTTCTTCACAGCAAAAACAACATAAATAGAACATTCAGGATTCAAGTAAAAATAATGCTCTTCACCTGAAAAAATTTCTTGTATCTTTCCTCAGGAACTAGACGTAGTTTCTTCCAGTTAAATGTAGTTGACTCCATCCGAGTGCAAATGCTTTCCAATACGCCCAACAGAGTAAAAGACGGTGAAAAATATGAACTTTTTCCTTCAACATCTTCTGCATCAATAAGAATTCTAGAAAGATGGTCTAATCGAACCTCAGCAATCTTCTTAAGGAGCCAAAAAGTCTTAACTACATCATCTCTTTATCTTTGCATGACAACCAATTCAGCTTGTAGTTCACCAACTCTCCATCTTTGCTTCCCTTCTTTATCTTCAAAGATGTCAAAACTCTTTCCAATACTATTTACTTCTGACTCAATTGCTTCAATTTTACTTATGAAATTGTCTACCGCAACAGGCCATCGGAGACAATACTTGTAAATGTCAGATATTTCTTTAATGCACTTCTTTATTTCCATGATCAGTTCAGATAATCTCCCTTTAGCTTTATTACACCTCTTTTCAACCAAAGCTTCAAATTTACATCCTTCTAGACCTTTGAGTAACATTCTTTCTTCAACAATATCAGCAAGATTTTTTGGCAAGAAATTAGAAACAACTGATACTCCAATACCTTTTCGAAGTAGGTATTCTACCAAAGCATCATCAATCTTTAGTCTATCAATAGGAGATGCTACACTCCATAATTCACCAATCTTCTTCATCTTCCCCTTAACTAACATAGACTGGCCATCATCAGAGGATACATTCTCCTTTTCTTCTAAAATTTCAATGATATCTTCAATTATAGCTTTTCTCTTCTTTGATTCCAAAGGGGATTCACTAATGACAATCTCCAATTTTCTTTTACCGGATGAAGTGCCCACCTCAAACTGACTCGATACTGATATAACAGAGCAAAGATTTTATTTCAAAGATGTGAAATAAGATTTACACATACTTGCACTGTCTAACAACGCCTCCAGATACCTGTAAACCTGTTTTCCAATAGGAATCCCAAATTCCCATACCACATTATCTTTTCCTGGCAAGGAAATCAAAAAGTAAAACAGCAAGCATACCAGCAAAGATATGAAATGAAAAGGGTAACCATCAATTACCGAAATTCGAACATTCTCAGAAAGATTCTCAAGCATCAAGCTATACAAGTCAAATTTCCTATTCTCCAACCATCAAGGTACTCAGCATGCCAATAAACCACCATTTCGTAAAATAGACTTTGCAAGAATGAATTTGAAATGGACAAATGGAAGGGGCCTGGAATGGAATGGATGGAACAATCGCTTCCTTCGTAACCAAGTAGGGTTTGTCCAAAATAATGCTTCTGTTCTTGAAATGATTCAATAATAATAAGATAAACTCTTTATCGACAACCCATGAAAACTCACTCCATAAATCCATACCTAGGGTTTTGATGTTCTGTAATTCATCTTGGTTCATCCCTAGTTCCATTTCTTGTTAGAAACCAAGATCATAATGCAAACCAGAAAAAACCTTCCACAAGAGAAAAGAAAATAAAAGTAGAGCAATTTGCATGAAGATGTGCAAATGAATTGTATTCAGGAATTGAGAAATTACAAGAGATGAATTGCTTTATAAAAGCAATGAGCCCTAAAAGGAAACCCTAGTGTGCACACTTAATAATTAATAATTAATTAATTATTAATGTGCCTAAGTTTAGCTTAAGTAACTAAAGTGATAAGTGACTTTATTAATTAACCAATATGATGTAATTAATTAAGTAAAATAACTTATTACTCTAACATTTCTTTCATCTTCTTATGATCAAATTCTTCTAGCTCAACTCCTTTCAGCTTTAGAGGGATGACATCACTTGATTCTTTGTCCATTTCTACGCTTTCTTTAATTCGTTATTCGAGACTTCTTCATTTTTCTTCCTGTGCCCTTTTTGCAAACAGAGAAATGAATTCTTTAATTTCCTGAGTTAATTTCTTTGAATTCCTTTTAGAATTGCTTCAGCTCACTTCAAGATCACTCAGGTTCTTCAAATGATCAATTAACCAAGAAGAGTCACAATATTTCAACTTATACACCATTGAATTTACCCTAACCACGCATTAAATGTGGGAAACATCAAAAATCTGCTAAAAATATCCTTCCAACACAAAAAAACCCTAATTCAGTCCACAAATTTCCATGCCAACATGTTTTCTTCTAGTTCCTTTTCCGAAACTTCTGAATACTCATTTTTCACAATCCATCCTCGTGCCAGCCTTTGACAAGTCATACAACAAGGGGTTTTATATTTTTTCTGATAATGCTCCCCCTAAGACCATGCTAGGTCTAATTACTGAATAAGTTGTCTATACCGGATGAGGGCACAGACCCATCAGTAGTTTCAAGTTTTTATTTTTCTTCCTCCTTCTTCTTCCATATCTTACTCATCTCTTGTTTCATTTCTTCTTTGTCAATCTTCTTTACTGGGTCATTCTTCTCTACCAGAGCTAACTGCTTTCCATTCTTACTTTTGCACACCTTTGAGATATGTCCAGGTTTATTACAGTTATAGCAGACAACACTTTTTAGATTAGTCTAACCTCCATTACCTCTCGACCTACATTGATTTGCTTTGTGTCCAAATTTTTTGCATGTATAGTAGTAGCCATTAAAGGATTGATTCATTCTTCCTCCATGCAATATGTTTATCATCACCCTGCTGGTCATTCTCACTTGAGATTTGCATTTAATAGCCTTATGTCCAAACTTCTTGCATGAAAAACATTGTCTAGAAAAAGAGCCAAAAAACTAATTCTGATTCATTTTGCTCCTGCATTTTGTTGCTTTTTGACCATATTTATTATAGGAAAAACAAATACCATTGAAGGAGGGATACTTTTGTGCATTAGGTTGTCTCATCGGAGGTCTCCTTGCAAACTTCCTCTTTTGCTTCCCTTTATCTTGAATCATTTTATTTTCCTTTGAACTTTCACCTACATCATTTCCCAAACCAACTTTGTCTTTACTTGATTTTTGTCCTAGAAGCAATTCTTCAAACTTATCAGAGCTAGATTTGAAATTGTTCTCACAAAGATTTTCCTCTTCCAGTTCAATCGTCAGGTTCACCACCTCTTGTTCAAGTTTAGAGCATTCATCAGCTTTGTTCTGCACCATTGTATTTAGACATTCTTCAATTCTTTTATTTTCTTCTATTGACACTTTCAATCCAATTATCTCTTATTTCAGCTGCTCACTTACTTCTTTTTCTCTTTCCACTTTGTCAAGATCCTCAAGAGTAGTCTAGAGCTCTCCTTTATCATCCATCTAATCAATCTTCAGGATCCTCCTCAAGCAGTTAAGATCTTCACCAAGGAACCAAAGCTTTGATACCAATTGTTAAAGGATGTAGAACAACTAAGAGGGGGGGTGAATCAGTTGTCACAAAAATTCAACTTTAAAACTTCAACACATATCCATTCCTCAATCACACTATTTTTTTATTAAGCATAAGCAAGAGATACAAAACATAAAGTAAGATAACACACTGAACACCAAATTTTACGTGGAAAACCCAATGAGGGAAAAACCACGATGAGGATTAACTCACAATATACAGTTGTTCTAGAATAGAAAAATATAAGACTCACTGCCAAGGGCTCACTACCCAGAAAGGATTCACTATCCAGATACAAAATCTCACTACTTACAGGGAGGCTCACTACCTACAAAAATATTTACAGAAAAAAAAAGAGGGCTTTACAACCAAAATGAACTGAGAATGATGCACCTAGCAAGTGCTAATACAGTTTCGATGATGCTCAATATACTAACTTAACACACTTCATTATATTTGCTCAATTTTGTACACACTGCCGCACATCCACACATTTTTCTCTTCTCATTAATCTTCAACCCTGTCTAATATATATACTTGACTCAACCGCAAGCATCAATTAGGTCGGCCTAATTAGATGCGCATCATATTTACCAAAAATACTAACAGTCGGCTTCAAGCGATCACAAAATCTTCCCAAAACACTACATCAAGTCGACACAGACCTAGGATAGGTCACACATATATTTACATAACAAAAAAATAATTCACCATTCATTAGGTCGACCAAGGATAGACCTAATAGCACTTTTGCAAATATCATTGAAATGTTGATACACCATACATGCATCTGGATACGTAAGATCGTGAATGTACATGCTCCCAAAACCTACAAACCATTTCCCAAAACCGCAAGTAGTAACAGTCAACTACAGAGGAGTGTAGAAAAGAATACCAAAGACAACAGCACAAATACTGGTTCACATACCGGACCAAAAATATTGGATCAGGCACATCCTTAAACTTGTAATCACACTCATGGTGGCATCAATGACAACACAAAAATTGTAGAGATAGTCAATCTTCTTCATTTTCCAATAGTTTATCCATTTTTAACAACATTCCTAGACTAATGCTAATCATATCTTCTAGCTTACCCAGCTTACAAGAGTTCATCATCTTTTTTCCAATGTTTCAAATAGAATCATCTTGATAGTAGAATTATAGAGGTTGTTATAACAAACACCATAAAGGTGGATACTCTTTCTACGTACATCAATCAATTACTTTTAACACAGGTTTACCAATAGAATTTCACCAATGGTTAACATCAACATTCACTTTTCTAGCTAAAAAAGGTTATTCATCAAGTACTAATTTCATTTATCTCATGTATCATTAAATTAAGTTGATAAGTAAATACAAGAGAAAGGATCAGAATTCCTTTTCTAGTTCAACTGCCCTCCAAGACTTGGCATGCCACTGATAAGAGGGAATCCCTCTCAGTTGCCATATGAGCTCTAGTGTGTACCCCCACCTAACCAACTTTGTCACACTACTAAGGATACCCTCCTACTAAGTACAAAAACTTTGGTTAGCTAAGTTTCTAGAGTATGGTGAACTGACGAGTGAACGTAGTGGCAATAGCACTCACTATGGCCATATATATGGATATATATATATATATGTTTGCATTGAACGTAGTCATAGTTCACCACCTTGCTCGACTTGGAGAGACTATTCACCTAGGATTACTGGACTACCTGTCCACCCACATACCATAACACAAGGTTTCTTTCTTCTGTAAAGTTAAGAACATACAGAGTGCATTTTCCTACAATTTACTTCCTTACATAATCCATTAGAGGTCAATCTAGGACATGATAGAGATGAACATTACATAAAACATAGTGAACAACCAAAATGTTCTTGTATAGACACCACAATATCTTATCTCAATATCAAAATATAAGCAATTTTTAATTTCAGCAATAAATCAAAAGAATGAGCTCATTTCCAACATTAAATCAAATTTTGACCAACTGGCCATAAAATAAACAATCTTCAAAATTCGGTGGCTAGACCATTTCAAAATAAAGAAATAAAACAATGGAATTCATTGCCAGTATTAAAAAGAATTTTACCAAAATCCAAAGAAGTGTCAAAATCTAGAGGAACACTTATTATGCACTACCTAACTTGACTAAGTCACTAACAAGGAGTAGATTGCTGCACTGTATTCAGACTTTCCAAAAACTTACAATGGGTTAGAGATTGTGTAACAAGCGCATCAAACAAATAAGTCCCTTAAGACTTTCATCATGCACAAAAATTTGCAATAATAAAGGTTATAACACATCCACTCCTATTTCCTAGAGTATCTTTCATTCATCACTTAGATGACATCATAAGATTGTGCTATAGCACCACACAAATATTACAATTGGAACACAAACTTCTCTTCTTTGTTCCGCTTTACAAAACTCTATTCCTTACTTCACTGAATAGATTACTTGTTCAAAACATAAACAACTTTAGCTAAATACTTCGGTGATGGTTACATTCTCTGTTGCAATTGTACTTTCTAACTCCTCCAAAAGGAAAAATTCATAGTTCACAACCATTTGGCCACAATTCCATGAGAGTAACTAATATCTCCTCACAAATATTATGATTTATCTTACAATCTCCAAGCATATTCTTAACAAAAGTTCATAGAATGATTCTAGTTCCGATCTTTATTCACCAATATAATACCTAGTATGATCCTCTTTAATTTTTTCCTCTTCCACATATTAACATCTTTTCCAAAAGGCTTCATGAGGTATTAATGATCTTGTATTCACCTTTACTTATGCTTAATTATTTGTATATGGCAATTGATTTTCTCATGAATCTCGATGAACAAAAATATTTCCAGTTTCTATACAATTTTTCTCCGCATTCCATGACAATGTATAACCACTTGTCCTTTATTGATCGTTTTATTCCACTTGGATCATTCCAAGCCATCTAGAAGTTAGACTAGAACCCATCTTATCTTGTTGATAACGATGCCAATATTCTTCATCCGTGATGCCGGAATTGGTGCTGATGGCATTAATCGCCAGCTCTGATCAGTGTGATAAATCGACTGCAAACCGCAGGTCAGTTTGTACTTGCGGCGGCCGACTTTGGTCACCGTTTAGGGTTGTTGACAACTTCTAAGTGGGTTAAAATTGTAAATAACTAGTTTTCATGCTAGAGTTTCCTTTGCAATAAAAAACGGTAAAGAAAAACAATCTGAACAATAACTACATAAACAATTCATCAATTAACTTCTAGTTTTCAATTTCAATTGAAAAAGAAACAATTGACTATTTATTTTACCAGAAACAACAATTGGTTACTAACTAGCTTTTCCATTACTTTTGAAATGAAAAGAGCATTTATTACAGCTATGAAATAACAAGTTAAAGTAAATATAACTGAAATTAAGAGAGAGAGAGAGAGAGAGAGAGAAAGAGTTACAAGAAAGTACAGTCTGAAGGTTGGAATGCTTGCACAGGACTATCTTCAAGGGAAAAATAAATATCATCAAGGACTTTTCCACCCAACCAAAGACCTACTAGTCTCTCGTGTTTCTTCAACTTAAGAAACCCGACCCTTCACGAGGGAAATCAATAAAGGATCACATAAATACCATCATGCCATCTAAGCCTGGTGTCAAGAACCTATACTACCCCGGTCAATCTTTCACTATAGGGTACTCCTAACTAGAAAGACCATTCTGACCAGGGGTATATCTAGTTCCTAATAGCTGACAAATGCTTAATCTAAGCATCATAACCTTTGCCAAGGATTTTATCAATAATGGGCATGTATCTCGTGTTGTCAGCACTCTCAACCTTGCTAAACATTATTTCATTTAGCATCTAAGTTTATATATTGATTGACTTTACTCAAATTTTGATCCACATTCAAGTTAATTGGTTCATTTCTTACTCACATGAGATTGTATGACAGTTTTTAATCGATGAAGAAAGAATTCTTAGTTCCATTTTTGTATATTTAATTTCTCCCAAATGACAATTGGAAACCTTAAGGAACAGACTGAATCTTGCAATGAAGAAGAATTTAGTATGGTGTGTTTCAAGTTAAATAGAGGCGAGAAGAATGTAGAAGCTCATGGTAATAGTTAAGAACTCACAATCAGATCTGAAGATTTAAAGTTCAATTCCCTATTCTGGTTCAAGGCTTAAATGTAGAGTAAAGTACCGACTTCAAAATTTTAAAAGAGGAGAAAAGAGTACACAGAGTATATCGGTTGCAAGGGTCGGATAACAATACATGATCATATCCAACGGGGAAAATATTTAATAGGACGGCTTAGAGATTTTATAAGTTTCGATATCAAGAAACATTCACATATCAAGATTTAAATGTTTGTACTACTTTTCATGGAAAAACCTCTATCGGGTTTACTAATCTATTCAAAAAATAATGATTAAACAAAAGAAATATTATTAACACACATGCCTGGTTCGCAAGTCTGAAACTTGAAGAAGCTCCAGACTCCTCCCTTCAATGAACTAGACAAGCAACAATGTCACCAAGGTCCCTTACTGGCTAGAAGAATTCCCAAGATGGCTTACTCAAAATTATTCCACCTGAAATTGGAGACTCGAACAAAATGGATTTGATATTCTTGACAGAAAGATTTAACCAAGAATGCTACCCGATAAGAATGTCGACTGAAGGAGAGAAGGAAAAGAGAATGGAAATGAGATCACAAGACCAGTTGATTGTGGATACTAACAAAGGATACCCCACAAGAAGAAGGTGATTTCCAAAATGAGGGAGTGAGCTGCGAAAGGGATGAATGTCGAGAAAGAATGAGTATGGTATGAGTCTCAACCGAATGCCCAGAGAAAGAGATGATTGAGTCTCAGCAAAAATGAATGGTGAAGAATGAAAAGAGAGCTCGCTTGCAGTAAAAAGGAAAATTGTCTTGAAACCTCTGATCTAAGAGCATGCAACTGCATGACTACCCTCTTGGAAATTTCATCCAAGAGGAACAATGGGAGGTTGGTGGGGAGTTATCGCCTTCCATTCCCACCGATGGCTTCAACTATTATTCACTCAAATTTTATATTTTAACGATTCTAGACGCGTAAAATGTACTAATTAACATTGGACATCTGGTCCTAACCACTAACATCGCTTCATCCTAAATCATCCTTCGGTCTAACCATTTAATCAAATGCCTTTATTTGATTAAATTCATCAATATTCCTCTCTTAATTAAATAAATCGGTTATCTAATTAAGTCATCTTTTCTCGATAATTAAATTAACCTGTCTAATCTAATTATCCCTATTTAATTAAATAATCAATTTTATTTGATTAAATCTCCAAGAATCTATCTATTAAATTGAAATAGAATTAAACCTTGTTTAGTTTAAGCTAGCTTTTATCACCCCTTTAGCTAAATGCGTCAAAATGTATTTGTTTAACTAAATCTTTTAAATCCTTATTCTTCTGTATTTGATTTAAATCAATCCATCAATTTAAAGTCAAATGAGTCACATCCTTAATCCCTCATTAAATTAATTAACCTTGATTAATTTAATCTCTTCTTATGTCCCATCCTCCATCTTTTGCCACTTGCACATGAAAATAGAGTTATTTGATTTATTAAATCTCTATTTATCTTCAACATGGCATCTTTGGAGAATATTATTCAAGTTTGAAATTCAAATCCAAGTGGACTTTGTCCTTCAAACAAGGCATTCGTTCAATCTTACAAGTCCTTTTTCATTGATTCAAGTGGCCATAACTCCATTTGACTCTCCCTCCACCTTGCCATTAATACAATTTCAAAATTCAAATATTGGCATTTATTGGCACATTCATCAAAACTTGCACATCCTTGGCCCATTCACATTTGGACAAGTGTCACTTTGTCATTGGATGAAATTTAGTGCCACATTGCTCTATTTTGGGCATTCTTTCAACTTGTCATTTTATAAATAGAGAGCTCCTCTATTGTATTGGGCATCCACAATTTGAGTAAACTTACTATGCTCAAATCTTTAGCAATCTTCATCCATACTTTCAGATTTGTAGCTAGGTTATGCAGGTTTTTATCTTGGAGCACTCATCAGTCTTCATCAAAGTGGATCAAATTTCATCATCAATTCACCATTGCATCATTGGAGTTGGGAAAGGGCCAATTTTCACATCAAATTGGCACCAATTCCCTCGAGATTGAGAATTTACTTTGCTTTAGAATATGATTTGATATGTTTTAAGTTTGGTTGTGTTCTCCATTTCATTTCCTTTCTCTTTTGCAATTTAAATTAATTTCTTGAGGAATCTACATTCTAGCTTGCATTTGATCTAATTTGTTGTTTGTTTCTTGTGTTATTGTAGGTTTAGGATCTAGGTTCACACATTTGGCGCTAGAAAGATGGCTAATCTCATTTTCTAATCATCTTTTTGTCAATTTTTTTGTGTTTTTCTTTGTCTATAGGAAAACTCTGCCGCTAGAAGCTCGGCATTGTTCAGCACCGTTGGTTCTCTAGCGTCACTATATGGAACCATTGAAACTCCAAACTGCGATGCCTCTATCTTCCCGCCCAAAATTTTTGAATTCCAAACTGCGTCACTGAACCTGTTTGACCCATGGGAATCTTTCAAAAACATAAACTACACCGCTGGCCAAAAGGGTGACGCATTCATTCTCACTGGCATGGTTGCAGAGCGATGCTAACTAGTAAGCAGCGCTATATAGCACCGCTGGAGAAATCAAACTGCAACACCTTCGTGGATTGCACCATTGGAGGGAAGTATAAAGTGAAATTTTATTTGTAGCACATGCTTTTTTTTAAATTATGGTTCTTTTGTTTGTTTTCTGCTTTCTTGACCTTTGTTTCTACAGAATCTAATTGACTTTCTTGTAGGTTGGATCGGTCAAAGATGAAAAGGAAGAGAAGCATGATAATGTCATTTCACAAAAAACAAGTGTTTTTAAACACTCTAGTGTTTGTTTAACACTCTTGGAGGATTCATTATTCCTCTTAAAGAAAAATTTGTCATCTTTTTATGCTTAGGACTTACTAATTTCATTTTGGGCTTTAAAAAGAACCTTTTAAATTCTTGTTACAAAAGGCTTAAAAAGAACATTAGGACTCAAATTTACTAAAGTTTGTTTTGGGTTTAATAATTGAAAAAGGAAAATTGTCACACTTACTTTGGTGCTTTAAAATGAATTCACTTTTGCTATGTGGATTTAAAATGAACAAGTGTTTGCATTGTTTTGTAATTATGTACAGAAAGTAATATCATCAAAAGATGTATGCGCTTCTCTCGCGCCTCACGGTGATCTTGAGAATCAAAAGGTTTTTGGTGGCATTAAGTTGCGTAAGTAATTTCCCATACATACTTCAATTTGGGTTTAAAATTGAACAAAATTATGTGAGTGTGAGTAAATCTATTGCATGTGTTCTCCCTTTGTTTCTAAACGAAGGTTGATCAAACTATGAATACCTTTACTCGTTATTGTTTATCTTAGAGGGCTTTCCTTGGGGAAAAAGTACTCACCCAAGGGAACGACTCAACCAGTAACACTCTAAACCCGAGAGTATTTCTAGTCGAGATATAAATGTGGGTATTGGAATAAATGCCAATACCACGCGGTTGGCTCTGACAAGAAGGGTAGCAATGGTCTCTCGCCACGTTGGGTCAACTCCTACGAACAGAAATTCTGAATTAAAACCTTTGTTGTAGAAAGGCCAAAATACCTATCTATTTTTTGGTGCAAGAACGGTCGTTCTAAAGCCGCCCCACACTTTTACGGTCTTTAGTAGAAATGGAAAGCATGTCATGGGAGTTTCATGGGTGTTGATGCTTGGCTGCTCCGTATAAGTGAGTGTCGTGGAGGGGAGCCAGTGGGGTCAAGCATCTAACCATTCGCTAAAGGTAAGTGTAGCTGGACTTGTCCAAGTGGGGACTCAACAAATATTGTTTTTTCATATCCATAGCGTTGTGCTTATTCTTGGTTACAAAACGCTTTGCTTGTTCGAAAACATTTGGAAACAAACATTCAACATCATCATCAAAATTTCAAACCCTTTAGGAGGCAAATACAATTAACCCAATTCATGTGTTATTGCTTGCCCTTGGGATTCTCATCCTTAGAGGTTTCTAAACATTTGGATTTACATCTCAATTTTCCTACTAAAGTTATACAATAGGTAACCCTTGCCTTGACTTCATCAAATTTCCACATAACATACTTTGTGGGATTCGAAGAAATTGAGACATTGGACATCTAGTTTGGAAACCTAAAGAAGTGTTTGTGGTAAAACAAAGCCACTAATCAAAGATAACAAAATTGGCTCTCACATGTGTTAATTCCTCATGATTTCCAAGAAAGTCAAAATCCCGAAACAAAAGTCCTTGAGCCAAAGTTCAAAATTTAAGATTCACACTCAAAAATTCATCAAGAAATACATTAGGAAGTGCAATCAAAAGCAATATATCAAAATAAGAAAAAAAATCACAAGATTCTATAGACTCATCCCCATGAACAATCCGGAAATGTATGCTTAGTTTGAACCACTTCTTGATTGAAAGGTCCTTAGGAGTATTGTATGTTCTTCAATACCAAGGTCTAGTAAACAAGCGTATTTTTAGGTACATCCTAGGATCAAAATCAAACCTTCATCTGTCTTTGAATATCAAAACCAAAATCATCTAATCATCAACTCTTCGAAAAGCTTAAAAAAACTCTTCATGTTAAAACTTTGGGAAAATCATTTGAAACCAATCCGAAATCATCTTGTTTGATTGAATGTGTGAAGATGCATCCTTCTCCACATATTTGATCAAATTATCAAACCTTGTGAAAAAATTCATCCCTTGATAAAACATCCAACATCTTGGGATTTAGGAGTTCATTATCAAAATCATCTTGTTTGGATAGGAGTGTTTAGATTAATCCTTCTTCTCACACCTAGACAAATTAGCATCTTTTGAATGATTTAACTCTAAGACAACATCCAAGCTCTTAGAGTTTATGAGTCCACCAAAATCCAAATCCGAAACAAATCAATACAAAATCAAGTCCTAAAGTTTAAACATACCCTTCAATATTTTCTCAAAGAGTTCCAATCATCTGTCAAACATCCATCTTACATCCATATCATTATCATCCTTTGATCTTTGAATCATCCTAAATTTTCTCTTATGTGCCTAAAGTTAGATCAAGCCAAAGAATTAGAGATTCATCTCCTATATTCTTCAAAATTGATCCTTATTTTATGGTGCAGACTAGATCTCAACACAAGAAGAACATGGAAGCCAACAAAGAAATACCCACTTCAAGTGACCTAAGCCAAACAAACTCTGAAATTAATCCCATTGAATCAAGCAATCCTTTGACTAACTTTCTCTCATCATCACAAAATCCACAAGAGGAAAACCAAGAAGAAGATCTTACCTTTTGGATGTCACACGAGGAAATCACCGAAATGATCCAAAATCTGGAGAACCATAAGATCATCAATATCATGATGATACTTAACCCTTCACTATACATGCTCGAACTAGCAAAACAAGGGGCTAAACTACCTTTTGATTTCGACGTGAGCTCTATAGTGGAACCATCTTTAGAGGTCATGCCTCGAATTTCATCCACACTCCCCATCTCATCTACACCCCCATCCCAAAGCATGACTCAAAACATCCCACAAATCACAACATCTATCGCTCTGACTCAACCTAATGTTAATAAGGGAAGTACATTTCTTAATGCCATTCAAACACACCCCCTTGTCAATAATCAAGACTTGGATGCAAACACCATTTTGGAACAAAACGTACCCCAAAATCCGTTACACAAGTATTCCCCTCTCACTTTCCATGATCCTAATGATCCATCATCATCATCCTTTCATGCAACACCCCAAACCTCTCTCCCCATAACTTCACAAGGAGAGGGTGACATATTCGGACTAAGGGGAATTTTTGAAACTATGCCATTTCCTCAAGAGATCACATCTCTCACATTTTCACAACTTCCACCATTTCCACCATCATCCACACCACTACTTGGCTTAGGGCTTCCACCTTTACCAAATATCAATCAAAATCAAACCAACATCCCGAACATCAATCAAAACACCACACCAAACTCTCAAGACTTGTCATCGACATTGCAACAACAGATGACAACTATACAAGTAATCACAACATCATCAACCACCCCCCTAACATCTCAAAGCATGGTCTCTCAAGGACCAACCACATCGATCGCACCATCCACCACTCAAACCCCAAATACAATAGCACCTCTCACAACCACCACAAGCACCATTCTGAATCCACCACCACCAAGCTCTAGTACATCAAATCAATATAGCATTGCATTGCAAGCAACTCAGCAAGCTGCTTATCAAAAGGCATTCCCGCAAGTACAAAAACAAAAAGTCGTGCAACTACCTACTCAAAAATCTGCACTAGCTGCTCAGCAAGCCACTCAAGTTGTGCAAGCTGCTCAAGCATCCAAAGCTGCATTACAAGCACAAAAGGCTGCTCAAGCCTAAATCTTATTGCAACAACAAGCGGCATAAGCACAATCTCAAGCACGAGCTCAAGCTCAAGCTCAGGCGCATGCCCAATGTTAAGCACAACAAGCACAGGCACAAGCGTAGTATCTTGCATAAAAATAAGCAGCACAACTACAAGCATATCAGCAAGTGATAAAACAATACCAAGAGCAGCAAGAAGTAGCCCAATTAGCAGCCCAACAACCAGAATTGTTTAGACATCAGCAAGTGCAAGCATACATGGCTCAATAGAATGTGAAAATACACCAATCAACACATCTAACAATCCACCCATCACACACACCAGCAAACCAACTCAGAACACTTTCATCCCACCTCCCAATCTGCAAAATGGTGTGACAACACAAATCAAGTTGCTCTCACAACAAGTGCTCGACCTTCAATCAGGGCGAACCACAAAAACATCTAGTAACTTGTGTCCTTATCCATTTGACAGAAGCCTTGTAATGAAACCATTCCTGAAGGGATTTGAGATCCCCAAATTTGATAAGTATCGTGGGATGGGAAACCCTAAAGATCACATTAGGGAATTCCAGGTTCATTGCATGGAAGTCGCGTATGACGATACCTATCTAATGAGACTATTTCCTAGGAGTCTGGTTGGCCACGCCATAGAATGGTTCTCTCACCTACCTATAGGCATCAAGAAATTCCAAGAAATCATAGACGCATTCATCAAAAACTACGCATGCAACATCGCCATGGATGTTAGTCTAGAAAAACTCTCAGCTCTGAAACAAGGTAAGAATGAATCATTTTCTTCATTCCTACAACGATGGCGATCCAAGGCCAATCAGAGTAAATGGGTCATGCCAGAGGAACAACAAGTGTGCACTATCATATCCAACCTTGATGGCCTCTTGGAATTCCATCTCAAGGTCCAAGGAATCACCATGTACGACCAGTTGATTTCTAAGGCACTCAGCATCGAACGAGCCCTTGTAACACAACCCGGAGGATCAACTTCATATCTTGAACAACAGAATAATCACCCACCCACCAATTACAATGATAAACCTCACACATGGTCAAGAAACAAAAATATTACAAACAATGGTGTCGTCGATGCCAAAGTTGTCATCAGTGCTCCTCGGCAAAACACACCCGCACCACAAATCCAAAACCATAATCAAAACAACCATCATGCGAACACAACATAATAACCAAGCAACTAAGTGATCAATAATGTCAATGACCAAAGAGGACCACCCCAGCAAAACAAGAACTTCACCAAACGGAAGTACACTGCTCTCGAGGAACCACTCAAAGTCATCATGAAGAAATTACTCAATGAAAACCTCATCAAGATTCCCACCTATGAGAACTACCAAGAACCATATGTTAAACCTCCTTGGTACAACGAAAATCAGCTCTGTGACTTCCACAAAATAAAAGGGCACACCATGAACAGTTGCATGAGGTTAAAGAACATAGTCCAAGATCTCATTGATCAAATAATTATAAATGTGGAACAGCCAACAAGAAACCAGAACCTGAAAATATACACAAATCCGATGCCTAACCATAACAATAAAGGAAACAATAACACTAATAAGGGGAAAGGCACCTTCAAAAATGTGAATCATGTGTATGAAACTATTGTCACCTCCCTAGATGAATACTGCGCAGTAATCACCATCAAAGGAGCTCATGCCGATTGTGGAGTCACCACAAGAGGCGAAAAAGTTACTATCGCAGGATCATCCCAACCAAACAAAACTTTCATGTCCAATTCAAGATCCGTTCCCAATGGCTACAATGTCCTTGATTAGCTAAAAAGAACGCCAGCACAAATCTCCATCATGGAGTTTTTAAAAATCTCATCCACCCACAAGAAAATCCTTGAGGAAGCATTGGCTTCATCCACCGTCCCCGTAGATCTTGATGCGGAACAATTCCAAGCTATGGTCGGAAATATCATTACCCCGAATCTCCTTACATTCTCTGACCAGGATTTTCCCACTCAACCATCTCATAACCGTGCACTCCACTAAGAGGTCCTAGTGCAGAAAGTAAATTCAACCGAGTCTTGGTGGATGGAGGTGCAAGCTTGAATATTTGTTCCCTCAAACTCATTATGCAGTTAAAAATATTAGAGGATTCCATCGACAAAGGAAAAGGCATTACAATTAGAGCATATGATGATCAGGAAAGACTGTCCCAAGGAACAATCAGAATACATATTCAAGTAGGGTCAGCTATCATAGAAACCACTTGTCAGGTCCTGAACCTTGACTTGCCTTATAACATTCTCCTAGGATGTCCATGGATTCATGCAATGCAAGCGGTAGCATCAACTTTCCATAAATGTGTCAAATTCACATATGAAGGACAAGAGGTCACCATCCATGGAGATCCTGAACCATTCTCCTACTGCAAGAACCTTGATGCAAAATACTACAAAATCCCTCAAGTTCCTAAAAATGATGAAGGCCCATCAACACCGTACATTGATCCAGCCACTCTCGCTTCCACTTTTGTGACAGAGACACCCACCACTCTTGTCATTCCCACCATCTCTGATATCAAAGTCATCATCCAGGATAATAGTTGCAGAAACTACACGATTCCAAAAAATGCTTTTGTGGTAGGAGAGTTACCACAATCTCCCAGATCACGAGGACATCCGCAATCAAATGAAGCCTCCACATCTCAAACATCCCCTAAAGACTATCCCAACTTCAGAATTTGGGGATATCTTAGCCAAGAAGTCATAGAGGAGGACCCATCTCATCTCCTATACCAAGATAATAGACTAGCAGCTAATCTACCAATGGATGAAAGAAGCAAAGGTTTACAAATGATGCTCGTAATGGGCTATGACAGAAACCAGAGACTTGGGAAAAATGACAATGGGATTATAATACCTATCATTCCAGAGATGTGAATGAGAAATATTGGCCTTGGATGCACCCCTCCGAGTATAACCATACGTGGCTGAAGTCCTCCAGTTAGAAAGGTCAATAATCCTCCTCAACTATCCACAGTCGAACTTCACTTACCCGTATCTACAGGTCACGTCTTAGACAACTTCATATTTGACATAACTAACGTCTGTAGTAGTAGTGATGATGAGGATCCCATAACCAACCTACCTAGGCTCTTCGAGGATACCACCCTTCTCATAATTAGTACCTTATCCTTTGAGTCAGACCATCAAGATCATGAAATCCGCCTAGTTTACCCCCAACTCATCGATTATGACCAACAAGGACCACCAGTTCTTGACACATTCAAAAATGATGAGGTGCTCTCAAAATTCATGGGACTACAGGATAACATTCCATGTGGGGATCACAAGGCAGGATTCATCATTGAGCTAGAAACACAGGCCTATTATGGGGAAACAATTGAACCCCTCAGTCGCAAAAGTGAGAATTTAAGAATAATATCTAAGTCCTTGAGTGAAAACCACACTGTGGCAATCTCTCACATGAAAAAAGTAAAAATAAAGGACGCATCCAACAGTGAAAACCTCTCTAAGGCACCTAAGGATGGGGGATTCAATCTTCCTTTCAGAGCTCTTCATCAGGAAAAATGAGCAGTCCTAGCAGAAAAGTGCAATCGAGTTAATCTAGGAATAGAAGAGACCCGCACATCACATTCTATGCGAAATAATTACTATCAGAAGAACAAGAACTCCTAGCAGCCTTCTTAAGAGAGAGATAGGTAAACTTTGCATGGAGCTATGCTGACATGCCAAGGCTCGATCCAGAAATTGTGGTTCATAACCTAGCAGTATATCTTGAAGCAAAGTCCGTTAGGCAAAAGCTCAGGAAAATGCACCCTCAGATCACCCTGCTAGTCAAAATGGAACTAAAAAAGCTATTGGATGCAGGATTCATTTGACCAATAGACTATCCAGAATGGGTGTCAAACCTAGTGCCTGTCTTAAAACCCGATGGGGGCATCAAAATCTGCACAAATTTTAGGGACTTAAACAAAGCATGTCCAAAAGATGATTTCCCATTGTCCAACATTGACATGATTGTAGACATGACAGCGGGACACGAAATGCTTTCCTTGATGGATGGTTTCTCGGGATACAACCAGATAATGATTGCTAAAGAAGACCAACACAAAACAGCCTTCACTTGTCCATGGGGGACTTACTGTTGGAATATGATGCCATTCAGCTTGAAGAATGCAGGAGTAACATACCAAAGATCCATGACCTTAATCTTCCATGACATGATCCATAAAACTATCGAAGATTATGTCGATGACATACTAGCCAAATCCAGAAAGAGGAAGGATCACATAGCAACCTTAAGTGCCATTTTTTATAGGCTGGAGGAATACAAGGTTCAATTAAATCCAAAGAAGTGTGTCTTGGGCGTACAATCAGGAAATTTGCTAGGATACATAGTGTCAATGAGAGGTATTGAGGTAGATCCAGCAAAATTAAAAGCAATCCTTGAGATGGAGGCACCCAAAACATTGAAACAATTGAGAAGTCTCCAAGGTAGGCTGCAGTCCATCTGAAGATTCATAGCACAGCTGGCAGATAAACAGAATCCATACTCTCACCTACTTCATAAGGGAGTAGCGTAAAAGTGGGATAACAAGTGTGAAGAAGCCTTTAATAAGATCAAAGAATATCTACTTACACCATAGGTCCTCATGCCACCAATCCCAAGAAATCCATTAATTATATATGTGTCAGCAACAACAGTAGCCCTTGGTGCTCTTCTAGCTCAGCACGACAAAAACGGGACAGAAAGGACCATATATTATATCAGCAGGACAATGGTCAGTCATGAGTTAAACTACTCATTTATCGAAAAAGCATGTTTAGCAGTAGTGTTTTCTTCACAGAAATTTAGACATTACATGTTGGCGCACAAAGTCAAACTCATCGCCAAGATTGACCCCCTCAAGTACCTACTCTCAAAATCAATGCTCACTGGAAGAATGGATAAATGGGTCATGATACTATCAGAGTATGACATTGAATATGTGGAGTACAAAAAAATTAAAGGCAAATTCATCGCAAATCAGCTTGCAGAAGCACCAATCTATTCAAAGAATCCTCTCATCTCATAATTTCCAAACGAATCCATCTTCAATCTCAACATAGTTGACCACTAGAAACTTTCCTTTGATGGCTCATACACGCAACATGGATCAAGATCTGGTGTCTTCTTTATCACCCCACAAGGGGACTGTATACCAAGGTCCTATAAATTGGTGCTCCCCTACACCAATAACATTACAGAATACGAGGCTTTAACCATAGGTCTCAGAATAGCAGTGTAGTGGCACATCATGGCCCTTAGAGTATACAGAGACTCTCAGTTGATAATAAACCAAGTGAACGGTGAGTACCAAACTAAAGATGATAAGCTCACTCCATACAAGAAACTGGTGGAGACTCTCAAGGAATCCTTTATCGAGATCACATTTGAGCAAATTCCTAGAGCAAACAACAGAGTAGCAAATGCCATGGCAACGATTGGATCCCTACTGGATATTCCTGGCAACATTCTAAAACATGAATTCTTGGTAGAGCAGCTTCTCGTGCCCGCATTTGAGGTACCAGAATCAAAATTTGTGTGTGAAATTGTTAGTCTCGATGATCCCTGGTACCATGACGTTTATACCTACCTGCGAATAGGTGTCATACCTGCTGACTTATCCTCGACCGTAAAATGAACCTTTGTCAAAAAGGCATCCCGATTCGTCATCCTAGGAGATACCCTGTATTGTAGGAGCATAGAAGGAACCTTATTACGCTGTTTAAATGTTGAGGAGGCATTGACCGCTTTAACTGAAGTACATAATGGTATTTGTAGTTCACACTCAAGTGGAATGACCCTAGCCAAGAAATTGCTGAGGATGGGTATTTATTGGCCTACAATGGAAAGAGAGGCACATGACTACGTCAGAAGGTGTCTACAATGTCAGTAGCATGGCGACCTCATCCATGCTCCAGCTCAAGAACTTCATCCCATCATCACACCATGGCCCTTTTCGCAGTGGGGGCTCGATCTCATTGGAAAAATCACTCCCACTTCATCTAATGGCCTAGAATTTATCATAACCGCCACAGTACTTTTACCCAAGTGTTGTATACCATGACATATATAATCGAGAAGCAGATATCAAAGTTCATCCTAAACTATCTCATTTTCCACTACGGTGTTCCACAAGCCATTATTTCAGATAATGGGACACCATTTAAGAATCAAGATGTCTGCGACTTGCGTGAAAAATTCAAAATCCAACATCGCTTCTCCACCCCATACTATCCCCAAGGCAATGGCCAAGCGGAAGCCTAAAATGCATTTTAAAAGATCCTCCCAGAAAACATTTAAATGGCCAGCGGTCGTGGTAGCACCTACAACTCAATCCCTCCCTGGGCCCTGCAGACTAGCATCCGCACACCCACTGGTGCCACCCCTTCTCCTTGATCTATGGATCAGAAGCAGTACTCCCCATTGAGATCGAGCTCCCATCACTAAGAATATCACTGCAAAACCTCATCACAGATGAAGAGCACAGAGTATCAAGACTAAATGAAACTTTGGGCACTAGATGAATTAGTATAGATGCTTTAAATCATTTGCAAGTCTATCAGAATAGACTCAAGAGGAGCTATAACAAGAAAATCGAGGAAGCAAGACTTTCCAAGTGGGAGGAGAACTAGTACTAAGGAGAATCGAGAAAAATGTCCCAAATCCAAATAGCAAGAAAATTTTAACCCAACTAGTTGGGACCATTCATCATCATAGCAAGCTACAAGTTAGGTGCATATCAGTTATCAACACCCAAAGATGAGCCTCTGCAAGAGCCCATGAACAACTCCCATCTGAAAAAGTTTTATGCCTAAGGTATAGGGCGGAAATCAAAATAGAAATCGCTAAAATTTGTTACCTGATGAGAAAGCGGCAGCCGGTACGTCTTGAGGTGACAACAAAAATCAAAAGCAAAAATCCAAAAAAAGAAAGGATCAGCAGGTAAAATTGTCCTCTAGTGAAAACCACTTCGGTGGCACTTTGGACAAGTACCTCGGTGAAAACCTGGTAAACAAGCGCCTTGTGTAAATAAGCACTTTCCATCCACCAGGATCTTTATGGCTTCTTCTGCATCATCCATCCATTACTTTTCTATCATCCATCGCATTCGAATCTCCATCCATCACTCATCCACCCACATCCGCACCATAGCTTGGTCCTGTGTTTGTATCATGATCTTTCCTAGTATTACTCGGCCCATCCTCAAGGTCAATTTGTCCTACCTTTATCGGAGTAATCTATTGTATCATGCTAGGGGCATGTTCTCATCGGATCGGATTCGTGTATATTCTTGAAGTCCTAAAATTAGAAAATCCAAAAACATCAAAAAATCACAAAATACGAAAACATCAAAAAAATCACCAAAATCCAAAAACATTCAAAACATATCAAAATCCAAAAAATAGGCCAAAAAAAGTCAAAAAGTCAAAAACAGAGTCATCTTGTCGAACTACGGGTCTCTGAGCCTTGAACATAAGCAAGGTTGATCTTTGATCATCCCCCGAGACACTTAGGTCAATCCTTTAGGAGTCTGTCATAATAAATTGACATTTCATCCTATATATCTTTATCTGTAAATCGGTCAAGTCGTCAGTCAAACTACGTGGTCTATGTGTGTATAACGTAGGCAAGGCTAATCTGTTGATCAGCCCCTGAGGCCCCTAGGATAGGTCCTCAGGTTAGTCTCTTGGTCAAAATCTCAGAAAACCCCAAAAACATTGGAAAATCAAAAATCAAAACATTTGAAAATCTCAAAATAAAATACCAAAAACAGCCTTAAAACATTGCAAAAATCCAAATATTTGAAAAAATCCATCTATCTCATCTCGCTTTCACCTGCAATAACATCACTCATAATAAACAATTGTCATCCTCAACCTTTGGTGAAACAATTAGAAACAAGTCTAGCAGGTGAAAAGTAAAAACTCAAAACGTCAAGTCTCAGGTTTAAGTCAGTACGTAAACAAGTTGGTCAATTCTTTGTGTGGATAGTCTATCATCCAATCAATCACATTTCAATCATCTGATAACATCATGTCCTAGGATGTATCCTTCCTACAATGGGCATTATTTATCAAAAAGAACACTTTGGATAAATGAAATGACGTGTTGCCATCCACTAACATGTCCTAGGATGTATCCTTCCTATAATGGGCATTATCTTTTGGCAATAGTTTCGGTTCTTATCCTTAAAAACACATTTCCTTTTGGTTAGCGGTATTGAAGAACATCAGCTTGTTTGTTTACTTTTTCTTTGTCTTTTGACTTATCTCTTTGCGCTCATTCCAAGGACCTATCGATGATGTCTAAACAAATGGATTTAGAGAGATAGGAATGGGGCAACGATCATTATCTTTTGTCTACTATACTTGTTGGACGTTCTTGTAATATAACTTGGCGAATGCTTTCTTTGTTAGGTATGAATAGAGGGTGTTTTGGGCAGCTTGTTGACTATTGCATTGATAGGTTATACCTTTCCATGTTTTGGTCTGAGATGTTTTGAAACTTCTAAAGTGCATCCTAGCAAGGTTTTTGTATGTCAGGTGTGAACAAAAATACTCCTATCTGCTTGTCAAGTCAAAGTCCATCACACTAAGTACAATGCCATCTTGGTTTTCCATACCTTGATGCATCGTACCGCGTATGTCATCAAACATAATTAAATTGGCCCTTTGAAAATCCTAACTCCTCCGCAAGTAGTCATCATCATTTGCATATTCATCATCTTATGTCTTGTTGGAATGTCTTCCTTTCTTTCATCCCTTCTTACTCTCCACGCTAACAAAGTACTATGGCAGTTAATCATCACCATCATAAATCCTGCATCTACAAATCATTAACATAACATATCATATAGGAAACATATGCATTGCATCTCCATCATCATGTAAAATATGTTATTATAAGCATTTTTCATAAATAATCAAATTTATAAATCATCACGTTACATCTATTTTTCATCACATTGCATTCATCACATAAACCATAGCATAACATTCATTTGCATAAATCATTTCATATTACCATCTACTGCATAATCAAACATAATAGGTACATGAGCATTATAGATAAACCATCGCATTATAAGCATACATATTCATATAGACCATCCCATAAAAGCATTTATTATGTCATCACATGAACATCATAAAGTCACCTCTCACGTTACATTCATTTTTGCATAAAAACATTATCATACCACTTTGCATTAACATATCATTTCATATATCACATCACATCACATCATTAATAAATGTATCACATACATCTCACAATCATCTAACATGTTTAGGATAATATATATTTGTTATTCTCAGCATCTTTAAAACATCTCATTTACATCATCAAGGCATATCATATAGAGCAAGACCATTGCATTCACATTACATCATACATAATCATAAAAACATATATATCATCCATCAGTCATCCATCTCATAATTAACCACATCGTAATCATTTTTGCATTTCATTTTTTAAATCATTCCATATCATTATAAGCATTCACCGTACAATTAAAATAGGAACATAAACATTATAAAATTCATTACATTAAAGCCATACATCCATCCATAAATATAAAGGCATTTATCAATCACGACTCACATATCATTTTGTGTATACAATATAAATCATCTCCATACCATTTTTGCATATCACATTATAAACATCATCATAAACACATATCATACATGACAAATCACGTGCATCCATACATTTATAACCACATAGCACGATTACTGCAACATCGTCACCATTATAGCAAAAAAAGGAATTGAAAAAGAAATCATTGCATAAATCATCATCACATCCACATCAACATACATAAATCATCATGTAGATTATAAACGTACATATCATCCATTCACATCACATATCATATAGATTCACTTTGCATATCATATGTCATCATTAGAAGTATAATATAGATCTATTAGTCACATAACCACCATCATCAGAAAGAAATGCATCCATACATACATTGCATAACAGCATAACATTATTGCATAGCATCTAGAAATAGAACCATCCATAAATGCAAGCATGCTACATGGCATATCACGTCAATATCATCATCTCATGTATATATCATCATCAAAAAAAACTGTCATAGTACAAAAAATCATATATCAAGATCAATGTACATGTGTGTATGCGTACAAAAGGCCCATCGGGCTATCAAAAAGGATCCCATAAGGCACAGGAATATACATATAATCATCTCCATCAAAGAGGACCAATCTAACCCTGGTGCTCGCTACCCTCACCTCTATCACCATAACCCTCTAGTAGTCTGAAGTTGGTCTGTTGTGAATAATCAGGGACCCGAGCTGCTCTCAATATAGCCTGGCGATAGTGCAATCAGTAGTAGTCTGCCTCCTGGACAACCTCTTTGTAGGCTCTAGTTGCCACTATGTTGCAAGAGGACGATGCGGCCATACTCTCCAACTATTTTCTGCGACCTACCTCTATGGCTTCTTGTAGCTCTGTGGCCTGCCTCTGTAATACATACTGGTCTCTCTCAGCCCTGGCCCAAACCCTCTCTATCGTCAAAATTTGAACCTGAGCCTACAGTTGTACAATCTGTGCATCTCAGAGATCTAGTTGTCCTACTGGTTGTGCTCGTGGGGGCTGTGCATGAGCTTGACCTTCACCCTCAGCTCGTGGTGGTGCCTCTACCTGATCCTACCGCTCGCCATCTCTCTGTCCTCATCCTCCCCCTCTGCCCCTCGATCTCCACTGAGCGAAGGGTGCAACTAGAACTGTCAATCTCATGGGTGGCCGAAACCAATCTCTGTAAGCCTGTGTCACACCTGGATCTACGGGTCCCTGATCATATACCCACGGCTGGGCCACCAACTGTCTAAAGTTGTCTACTGATTCGGAAGAAGGAATATATCGCCCCCAGGCACCCTGCAATACCGTGCAAGCAAATATGGCCACGTAGTCGTCATCTGGCCGGTCCTGTGGCTCACCGAACTGACGTTGAACACACCTGAGCAAATATCTCTACACCATCCTATGCTCCTGCCCCTACATAAAACAGTCCTGATGAGCAAAGAAGATCTATTATGCATCATAGGCCCATCCAAGGTGACCAAGGTATGGACGCCATGTAAAAACTTGCATATCATCTAGGACCCTCCTCTAGTGAGGAATCTCGTGCTCACCTGTGTGTGTAAAGGACACACCACCTCTGTAACGCCACACTAGGGGATCATCAGGCCCCATCAGCACTGGAACGACTCGCGGTCGAAGAACAACAATGTGCTCCCACACCCACACGTGAAGAAGCATGATGCCTACTTCGAGTGCTCTGCTGTCAAGGTAGACGTACTTGTGCAAATCCCTGTAGAGGGAGGCCAAAAGAATAGGCCCCCAAGAAAAATGAACTGGCCTGTCGCGCATCGCCATCCACTCCCAATAGAGTCCCCAACCAAGACTGAAATACTAGCCTTGTCAATCTGGGGCAACGACACCTAAAATAATCGCTGCAACTACCAAGCGAAAGGGTGAGGTCAACGCCCTGTGACGCTCAAGCTCTATTTGACCCTCACAGTATATAACGTCCTCTGTAGCAAGGATTGTGTGACAAGCATCCCATCTAGCATCCATATCATATATAACTCACCGACCATGAATCGATAATCGAAGGATGCACCACACGTCCTCCAAGGTGACGGTGGCCTCACCAGTAGGAAGGTGGAAGGATGAGGTCTCACTGTGCCATCTCTTGACAAGCACTGACATCATCCCAAGGTGGGTCCACACAGGTGTTGCGTATGCAATGTACCATAATCCCATGTCTGATCCTGCTCCCTGTCGCTCAGATCTCGCAAGTAACCAAAAATCTCTCGTGATCTGTGCTCCCGAGAATAGAGCTCCCTCGCCGCGTCCTGCATCAAGAAAGATCACCATGTTAAAACTTTTGAGAAATTTTCTTCCAAACATTCAAAAATCCAGCCTAGTGTCACTATCTGTGAAGGCATCGTAGTTTGAATTTCAAACTACGACACTGGGACTACCAAAGCCTCAAAATGCACCGCTGCGATGCACTTTTCTAAAAGCGGCGTAGTTTGGCAGAGTCCTAGTTTAAAAGTTCGCCGCCGCATCGAAGTTTGAAATGACCCCGCTAGGGGTAGCACATGCGTCAGAGTTTGAAGTTTGGTCCCAAACTCCAAACTCCACCGCCGCGGTGCACTTTAACGATGGCGAGTTATCGAGCAGCACAGTTTGAAATTTGAGGGGTGCTATAGAGCGTTGCTACAGGGAAACTAAGTTTAAAAGCATTAAATAAGCACGAAAAATGAAAAACAAAGCTCAAGTAAGGATCACTTACCAGTGCCCCAATGCCTAGAGGTCGCTAGTATGTCTGGACTTGATCGGAAATATGCATCGAGAGTTGTCGTTGCGCCATCTCGTCAAAGTGTCAAAGCTCAAATCTCAAAATCACTAAAGGGTTGTGAGTTGAAATGAATTGAAAGTGACCCCTCGGAGCCTTTTTAAGCCTGAAAATTAGGGTTTTTTTACCCTGTTTGACTATTTTGCCAGGGTTTTGGACTCTTGAACTTGTTTTTGTCTGGTTGAGGGCCGTTTTACATCATTTTATTGCATTTAGACACGTTTTTGGCCTCTTGGAGCCTTTTTGGACCTATCGGGCACCTTGTCCTCTCTTTTTCGTGAGATCACCCAAAAATCAAATTTTTTGTCCAATCTCTCGAGGGGGCAGTATATTGGCATGATTTCTCTCGCCAGGGCAGCAATGGAGCAAAAAATTTGAAAACGAAAAAATTATTGGCTTTTATCGAGACTGTGTATTCTTTGAATCAACGCAACCAGTGCATTGCTTCAAAGAGGGGAAAAACGTAGATACGTAAAATGTACTAATTGACATTGGACATCTGATCCTGACCACTAACATCACTTCATCCTAAATCATCCTTCGGTCTAACCATTTAATCAAATGACTTTATTTGATTAAATTCATCAATATTCCTCTCTTAATTAAATAAATCAGTTATCTAATTAAGTCATCCTTTCTTAATAATTAAATTGACCAGTGTGGTCTAATTATCCCTATTTAATTAAATAATCAATTTTATTTGATTAAATCTCCAAATTCTATCTATTAAATTAAATAAATTAAACCTTGTTTAATTTAAGCTAACATCACCCCCTTTAGCTAAATAAATCAAAATATATTTATTTAACTAAATCTTTAAATCATATTCTTCTCATATTTGATTTAAATCAATCCATAAATTTAAATCAAATAGGCCACATCACTTAATCCCTCATTAAATTAATTAACCTTGATTAATTTAATCTCTTCTCATGTCTCCTTCTCCATCTTTTGCCACTTGCACATGAAAATAGAGTTATTTGATTTATTAAATCTCTTTTTATCTTCAACATGGCATCTTTGGAGAATATTCTTCAAGTTTGAAATTCAAATCCAAGTGGACTTTGTCCTTCAAACAAGGCATTCATTCCATCTTACAAGTCCTTTTGCATTGAGCCAAGTGGCCATAACTCCATTTGACTCTCCCTCCACCTTGCCATTAATACAATTTCAAAATTCAAATATTGGCATTTATTGGTACATTCATCAAAACTTGCACATCCTTGGCCCATTCACATTTAGACAAGTGTCACTTTGCCATTGGATGAAATTTAGTCCCACATTGCTCTATTTTGGGCATTCTTTCAACTTTTCATTATATAAATAGAGAGCTCCTCTATTGTATTGGGCATCCACAATTTGAGTAAACTTACTATGCTCAAATCTTTAGCAATCTTCATCCATACTTTCATATGTGTAGTTAGGTTATGCAGGAATTTATCTTGGAGCACTCATCAGTCTTCATCAAAGTGGATCAACTTTCATCATCAATTCACCATTGCATCATTGGAGTTGGGAAAGGGCCAATTTTCACATCAAATTGGCACCAATTCCCTCAAGGGATTGAGAATTTACTTTGCTTTAGAATATGATTTGATATGTTTTAAGTTTGGTTGTGTTCTCCATTTCATTTCCTTTCTCTCTTGTAATTTAAATGAATTTCTTGAGGAATCTACACTCTAGCTTGCATTTGATCTAATTTGTTGTTTGTTTCTTGTGTTATTGCAAGTTAAGGATCTAGGTTCACACAACAACGGACTTAGGTTATTATTATTATCAACTTTAATATTTTATATTCATCTACTATCTCATAAGGTGCATTCTAGGAGTTATTTACTTGACTTCAAAAGGAGAACGTTGGTAATCAATTAAAATTAACTCACTTAAAATTATTTAATTAAAATAGATATGCCTGAGGTTACAACTTAAATGTAGCCACCTTACATTGACTCATGGCTTGAAGATATTTTGATCCTTCATTGACTACGACCTCTCCTTGATGATATTTCCCTTTCCCTCGGGTGTTGGCGATCCTGTAACCACTTGACAATGGAATAGGGTTAGACCATTCTCGATATCATTTATAAAATAAAAACTCTTCAACACTTTCATTATGAGCATATATAAGGAAATCATCCATAATTATAGTTATAACCAATAAATTAAAAATTATTTCCCAATTTCACATTCTCATGAAAGGTAGTTAATCACAACCAACATAACAACCATAATTACATTGCCATAATCTTGTTCAAGACAAAAGGGTTGTAACACTTGTGGAAGTTATTTTGTCTTGCAGGTGATCCTAGGGTGTTTTAGGAGTTCGCAATAAACTCTAACACTATAAAATTTTGTTTTCAAATGGGAACTTTATGCACTTGTGAATAACTGACAAGACGAAATTCATGGAGCATAGTCATGGGTAGCCTAGCTTCACACGAAATTGGTCCAACGTCAGTATTATGAAGAATGATATATCTAATTATTTCGGTCCAACTATAAGAGGAAGAGTGATCAAACCTATCGTAGGGTGAGCAAAACCATCATGATTTTTCAACCATGCTTTCGATTGTTCATAAGAATATTGATAAATTTCATGCACAAACAAGAATTCCTCAGTGATCACATTCTCTACACACACAAGATCAATGAGTATCCCAATTGTAGGCTTGTCATTAATACGTCTAACAATATAGAGAGGACCATCAGGTGAATGTATCGATGCATCAAAATGGGTGAAAGCAATTTTGAGTAACAAAGTATTTTGTCCCTTACAAGGTTGAACATCTATGAGAGTGAACATATCTTGTAAAAAATCCTCCTCATCACTCGTATCATCATCCTTATCATTATTCATGTCATCATTTTTATCAACATTCATCTCATCATTCTTAACATCGCAAGCTTGCACAAAGTTGGATGAATGGTTTGGCATTGGATTGGTAAAAATTTACAAGTTTTGGTTAAGTGAGGCAACAGATTTATTTCCTTTATCATTAACACCACCCAACTGGATTTGATTAGAATTAATGAGGTCTTGAATTTGATGTTTAAGACACATACATCATTTTGTATCATGTCCATTTGTGTGATGATATTGGCAAAAGGATTTTGTATTGAAACTTGGAGGTACAAGTTTGGTTGTGTCCACAAGTCTAATTAGAGGCAACTAGATTAAGTTATTGTTCAAAAGTTGTAACATGATCAAATGGAGGGAATTAGGCAATTGGGTAAATTGTCTATCTCTCAATCTAAATTGATACGGGGTTGAACTTATGGCTACAACTTGTGGTTCAATGTGGTTGGTTTTTGAGGTGTATTTATCTTGATAAATTTCATGTTTTGTTTCTGTAATGGTTGATAGTTGTTGTGAGATACGGATTTGGATAGGAGTCGATGAAGATATCTCTTCATACTAACTAACCAAATTCTGATAGTCTCAAAGGGTCGTACACAAGTGTATAAAGGATGGATATTTCATCAACAAGATTTTATCCCTTATGCTTGGGTGCAAATTTTCAATGAATACTCTTTAAACATCTACATCATGGAGAGTAAGATCAATTTGTGAATAAAGCAAGTGATAGCATCCTATAAATTTTATTACCTTTTCATTTTTCCTTTGTTTACATCTCACTAAATCAGTTAATATAATTTTAGGTCCAATGTTTACTTGTGAATGTTGGAGGAAGGCATCAACAAGTTCATTGAAAGAGTGGATTGAGTTATTCAAAAATGAACAAAACCATTCTAAATTCATGTCTTCCAATGACCTAGGAAAAAGTTTAGCCAAGTGTTTATCTTCAAAAATGAAGTCACTACACAAGACAGTATATGTCGATATGATTGTTAGGGTCTTCTTTACCATTGTACTTGTCAAATCAAAGTATCTCTATGTTTTATGGTATCAGTGTTTTCAATATTTCAAGTGACAATGAGCTTATTTTGACATATTGTAATGGGTGTTCATTTTGGTTTTGGTTCAATGTGGGGATTTGTTGTTGAAGTGAGGTTACATTTTGTAAAATTTGATTAATGACTAAATCATTGCTTGACATGATTTGGGAATGTGGTGAATATGGTGGGATTGTGTATGTGCTTGGTGGACTACTATGTTATAAATTTATGAGAGGGGTGAAATTTGAGGTGTAACATGTGAGGGTCCAAAACCATAAAGATTTGCAGTGGAAAGGCCTAAGGTTGGAGTTATGCCAATTCTTTTTGTATCATTGAAACGGCAGTTGAGTTTGCGTATGTGGGGATAGAAGTTATAGTTGTAGGGAGGGAGACTTGATTTCCTCCTTCACATTGAGTGCATCCCAAAGCTTGATCGCAACTAGCCATTGTAGGTACATTAGCATCAACTATATGGGCTAGGCTACGTAAAACCTATAATCCTTGAGCATCACTAATCAATTTCCTCATGTTATCTATTATAGGGATCGTTATGCCAGCTAGAGATTCAGTACTCGCATAGTCTTGAAGTCCTTCTAAATCTTTGTCCAATTGTTTCAGTTTGTCTTCAGGAACATAGGAAACAACAGTCTGAACATCCATAAAAATGGTTGATTGTAAAGTTGTCATTGGTATTGTAGCATTAGGGATAGAGTCCAAAATGGGTTGAGTATTGACAACACTTTGCATGAAAGAGTTGGAAGACTCGGTATCCACAACAGATGTAACAACAGCATGGGATGTCATAAGTCTACAACTACATCTCACTGAAGTATTGGCAATAGGACACCAGGTCGTGAAGCTCATGCGAGTTTCAAAATACTAAGTGTACCCAAGATGAACACTATAAAATAAAATAATCATAGTAGCACAAGTAGAAACCAAAGTCATACAGCAAAAGAGGATAGAAAACACAAAAAAAAATGTGAGCAAAATTTGTTTCAGCCAACAGTAATAGGACAGAGTTGTCCAAAGGTGCCTATGTCCTAGATAGGGTGTTAAGAATTTTAAAGTTTGACTATGTATGATATTGTTCAAGGTTTATGGTTCTACCTGCAAATAGGTCTGAAAGTGAATAGTTTTCCAGAATTTACTCGATTTATGCCAATGCAAGTGTATAACAATGTTGAATAATAAATGACAATTTTGGATGCACTTTTCTAATCTAAAGGCAAAATTAACTGATTCTAAGATGCCTAAATCTGAAAATGATGATTTTGATGCAATTTTGGATCAAAATAATGCAATTTTTTCACTTTTTTGAACTATATGAATGATGCCTAGATGAATGCAATTAAGAATTTGAAATCAGAGATCTGCAAATAGATACAGACACAGAGACTTGAGTAAATTTTTCCCAATCCAAGTATAGCAAGACATAGGTTCCCAAGGGAGTCTATATCCTTGATAGGGTTTCTAAAAACTAAAAATTTGAATGTTTATTAGACTGTCTAAGGGTTCTATTTTTGTGTGCAAACAAGTCTGCAATTATGTTTCCAAAACTTTTGCAGTTTAAGACAATGTGATTCAAATGCAAATGTGTAACAATGTTTGAACAACAAATGACAATTGTAAATGCAATTTTGAATGTAGATCTAACCTAAATGGATGAAATAAACCTTGTTGCAACCTATGATATAATATGATAAGCAATTTTTTGAATTTTTTTGTCTTTTTATAATGCAAAATGAAACCCCAAGTGAATAATGCAAAATAATGCAATGCAAAACTTAGATCTAGGGTGAAATTTTAGAAGGTATATAATGTTAACAGATCATGTTCACCAAAATTAAATAAAGAAAAAAATAGAATCCTAGGTTTAATGTATAAAACCTAGGATTAATTTGGGCGTGTGTGGTCTTTTTCTAAGGTTTCATTAAGATGGAGATCAACAAGATGATTAGATTGACTTTCAACCATGAAGGTGATCCAATCAGACCTGGATCTGCATCATTTTGAGCCTTGGAATGGATTGGAATTTATTTTCCTTGATTTACCTAATTATACTATGTACCCTAATATGAGAATTGCAAGATCTCGATAATTGATAGACTGTAACAGAGATTTATAAGAAGGGCGAAGAAGAAGAGAATGTTGTGTATCTATCCTAAAAATCTGGTATCAGTCAAAATAGGGCATAGGCGCCCAAGGGCATATTTTTCCATGTAGGGATGTCCTGGATCTATTTTCACAATCCTTTGATGTTGAATCTAAGCTCTCGATTCTCACTTACAAAATTGTCATATCACTGTCAGATAATTTTGTAGGTGAGTTTCCTTGAGTTGACAAGGTGTAGGGATTTGAATGCAATAATGAATAAATGATATTCAAACTAACTTCAATCCTCTCCAAACCTGAAATTTGCACATTCAAAGAGAGAAGAAAGGTTATGTCATTTAGGGGCTTGCCTTAGTCAAACCCCATGTTAGTGTTTTTGCATCCACAATGGCAATGTCAATAATAGAAATGATAAATGATAGGAAAGAATGATGAATCAACAAAGCGCTACAACTCGCCACCCTTCAATGGCTTCCTTGAAGGATTGAAGTCACACACATCACCTCAAGGTCTTGAATCTTGAGTGCTTGAATTTCTTGGAGACCTACAAAAGGGTTACCCCTCACAAACAATGATAACATGGACATGCATAAACTCACATAGGATTTGGCATGATGTTTGGATCTTGAATTACTGCAATAAATCATTGAAATATTGCTCTTGACTTGCTTGATAGTGCTTTTAATAATGCTTGATGATCATAAGTTTTCCAATGGTTGCTAGATAGATCTCAATTGATGCAATAACTAGGTATTTATAGGCATTTATATTATATTCCTCAAAATTAGATCTCGATAGCTAACATTGGAAACCTAAATTTCAAATGTTAAAATGTTGACACCGACATATTCAAATTTTGAGCCTCAAAAAATAGGGGGATAGAGCCAGCCAAGGGCGTCCTAGACCTGACCTTATTTTCTGGGGATTTAGGTGTCGGGGGCAAAACATTAAATAAATGCATTTTTTCCATGCTTGTAATTTATCAAAAAATGGTAAAAATAGGCCTCAGAATGCATACTTTAGGAAATTAGGGGTCAATTAGGCTCAATAATTTAGAGGGAGCAAAACATAGTGTGAAATTGTCGAGGGTGACAATTTAGTGATATTGAAAATCTCTCTTGTTCCAAAAAAGGAATTTCAGGGCAGTTGGATCCTTGTAATTAGGTTAAGTGAAAATCGTTATAACGCTTTGGTTTCAAACCACGTTGAATTTGGGTTGGTGGCTGCGAGGTTATGTAGTGTCCTGGTTATTTGTGCATTGTTGTTTCTCATAGGTTCCTTGTTCTTTTGTGCTTAATGCCTATCTTTTCTAATTTTTTGTACAAGGGTATGGGCCCTTTCAAAATCCCTGCTTACCTTAATCAAAAACATAGTAGTACTATAGTATAATGATAATATAATATATTTTATAATTTTTAATATATATATTAGTTTATTATATTATTATATTACTGTATTATATTATTATATTACTGTATTATATTATATATTACTGTATTATATTATATATTATATTGTATGATGATAAATAATATAAAATTATATTGTATTAAAAAAGAATGTTTCTAATTATTATAATTATACAAAGAATATACAAATTATTTAAACTTGAGAAAAATTGACCAAAGTTGAGTTTTACTTATTATCCCAATCAAGTTTATGATTTCAAAAAATTATTTGCTAGTAGTGTGCATCTGAGCTTAGATCAACAAAAGAAGCAATAAGACACAACTCAGACAGTTTAAAATGACATTGTGCAGAACAATAGAGATGGCTTGTGTATGCTTCTACATTTTGCATACATGCCTAACAAGGGAGTTACAATAATAACATTGGAAAAATATTCCTTGCTTCATCTTTTGATAGATGTCCATATTGTGTTCAAAATGTGTTATGCAAGTGTGTATCTTTGGTTTTTGGTAGTAAATTTTAGTCATAATTTACAAGATGAAAGATATTTTTTGGCTTGTTGTAGCAAATGGTATTAATAATTAAGGTTGTGACTACCATTTTTGTGTAAACATAAGAGTTTGTCTATAATTTATGTTAAAGTTGATTAAGTTACTTGCTTAGTGTAATTTTGCACTTTGCATGTAAATATCATAATTTAAGATCATTAGAGAAAAATAGGAGAGTTCATGAAGCATTTTATAATACAAGGTTAAAATATGTGATGAAATGATATTATATAATATTATAATGGGAACCAAACTTTGATCCATAGAACTACACCATCAAAAAGATCCCCAGATGGATCAAATTGGTAGACCTTCCATCTAAATACTGGAATTTGGAAGCTTTGGTGAAAATAGGGGATGCCTTAGGGGTATGTCTAGGAGTAGATGAAGATTTTATAAATGGTAAAAAGGAAGCAAAGGCTAATATCCTGGTGGAAATAGCAGAAGGAGTGGGAATTTATAAAAATTTGGAGATCCTGACAAAGTTTGGAAGCTAGCAACAAAAATTGGAAGTATGTGAAGGATCACATATTAGGAGATGCCTCTTTAGGAAATCCATATGGGAAGCTTGTTCCGGGGGGATGGAAGAGGACAAGAACAATAATATGGAAAAAAGAGAGATAGGAGGAAAAACAAACTACAATGAGCACGATCAAAATCGGGACGGTCTTGAACAAAAAGGAGAGTCGGGATCTAAAAAGAGGAAACTAGATTGGAGTTGTCTGGGAATAAGAAAAGAATTGTGCCCAGTACCAGCATACAATAAGGAGTCGATGACACAAGCAGAAAGAGATTTAAACATACTTCTGGAAGAGACCAAGGAACTTCAAAAATACATCAGCCTTCAGATAGAAGAATTATCAAATGAAGTAAATAGCCCAAGGGAGGGAGAGCAAGAGGAGATGGAAAAAGAATTGAAGGTGTTTCCAGAAGTAAAAGGAGATGGTGAAGAAAAGAAAGTGAAGAATGAAGGAAATACTTCACAAACCGAGGATGAGGGAAGCGACCAGGAACCAGAATTAGAGGATGAAGAGTAGGAGGAGGCTGAGGAAGGAGAATTGATTGAGGAAAGGATGTTGAAGTAGACACAATCAAAAAATTGAACATCAAAAGGAAAGGAAAAAGGGCGTTGAAAAAAGAACAAGGCCAAGTTGGAAATTGCGGCCAATACGGAAAGACAAAGAAAACTTAGGTCTGGGAAGGAAGTTATCCTTCCCAAAGGATAATGAAGATCATTACTTGGAATGTCATGGGAATCAATGCCCCTGAAAAATGGTGCATGGTCAAATTCCAAATTAACCAATCAAAGGCTAACATTATACTATTACAGGAGACCAAATGGAGCAAAGAAGAAAGTAACAGAAGGATTAATAATTGGAAGCAATGGAAGGGGAAATTCAAGGAAGCAGAGGGGGAATTAGGAGGACTAGGTATTATATGGAACCCGTTATCAATGGCAGGAGAGGTAGTAAAAGAGGAAAGCAAGTTGTAGATCATAAGATTCAATTATTTGAAGAGGAATGAGCAATTCTTTATCACAAATGTATATGGACCAGTCTCCACAATTGAGAAAAGACAAGTATGGGAAAAGATATCAAGTGAGCTTGATAACCATAGGAAGGAGAAAGGCATAGTAGCAGGAGACTTCAATGTGACCCTGAACAATGAAGAAAAACAAGGGGGCATGGGTAGAATCACAATCATTCAACGGGATTTTCAAGAATTTGTAGACAACAATCAGTTAAGGGACCTTCAAGCCAAAATGGAATATTCACTTGGTCAAACAAGAGGAAAGGCTTTACTAATATTGTTGCAAGACTAGATAGAATTTTGATATGGGGAGATTGGGGGGAATTGGCAGGCACCCATGAGGCCCACTTTTTTCCATTCATAGGCTCAGATCATTTCCCTGTGCAGCTCCTCTTCAAACAGGATGACCAGCCCAAAGGAAGTCCATTCAAGTTTGAGAACATGTGGTTAAGGGATGAACAAATAGCAAAACTAATAGCAGCATGGTGGGATGAAATCAAGTTTGGAGACCAATCAAAACTATTTTGTATGAGTAAGAAGCTAGGATACATCAAACTCAAACTCAAGGAATAGAATAAGGCACACTTCAAAAATATCTTTCAAGAGAAAGAGAGAGTGGAGCAGGAACTAAAGGCACTAAATAAACATATAATTCATAATGGGATGGAGGCAAATGACTATGAGAATGAGAAAGCCCTGAAAGAAGAATTAGCAAATATTTTGAAAAGGGAAGAATGTTATTGGAGTCAAAAATCAAGGGAGACTTGGTTGAAAGAGGGAGACAGGAACACAAAATATATTCACAAAACAAAAATTGCCAATTGAACCAGGAATAGAATAGCAGAAATCGGGAAAGAGAATGGGGAAATTGCACAATCCACAGAGGAAGCAAACAAAGAGGCTGTCAGATTCTTTGAAGATATTTTCAACAAGGAAAGCCAAGAAAATAAATCAATAAGAGAAAGATTCCTAGGTACAATCCCAAACATAATAAATGAGGAATAGAATATGCGTTGTACCAAAAATCAACAAGGAAGAAGTCAAAGAAGCAACCTTCTAGCTGAATCTAGACAAATCTCCAGGATCATAAGGCTTCCCGACTGGATTCTTTCAAAAAAATTGGGATGTAGTAGGGGATGATTTGGCAGCGACAGTGGAGGAGTCAAGAAGAAAGATGGTAATGTTGGGAACATTAAATCACACCTTCTTGGCTTTGATTCCCAAGAAGAAAGACCCTCAAAACATGAGTGACTTTAGGCCAATTGCATTATGCAACACAGTGTATAAGGTGGTCACCAAAATTATAGCCAACCAAATCAAAAGAGTCCTAAACGAGGTAATATCAGAGGAGCAAAGTGGATTTTCCCCAGGAAGATCAATAGCAGAAGGCATAATCATAGCCCACAAAACCATCCACACAGCCAGAAAGAATAAAGAAGCATGTATGGTGCCAAATCTTGACATCCTAAAGGCTTATGACATGGTGGAAAAGCAATTTTTTGCAGGAAGTATTGGGAAAAGTTAGATTTGATGGGAACTAGATCAACTAGATAAAGATTTGCATCTCGACAGCCAAATTTTCAGCATTGATGAACAGAGCGGCACATGATTTCTTTGCATCATCAAGATGGCTTAGGCAAGGTGACCCTCCCTCACCTTTCCTATTCATAATTATGGCAGAAGTACTAGGAAGAGGTATCAAAACATTGAGGAATGAAGGAAAGTTGGCTAGAATACATGTAGCAAATGCTATGGAACCAAGTATCCACCAACAGTTTGCAAATGACACCATCTTGTTCGGGGTAACATGTAGAAGAGAAGTCAGGGTGATCAAGACCTTCCTAGATGACTACTGCAAGGCATCTGGGAAAAACATAAATTGGGAAAAGTTTGTAATTTTCTTTCTTAATACCCAATCGAGTTTGCAAAGAGACCTGGAAAAAATCCTAAATTTGAAGGTAGCTACTCTACCTAGACGTTTCTTGGAAATTCCTCTTTTTGTAGGGATTAATAAAAAATGCTACTGGGAAAATATGATAAATAGTTTTAAAAGCAAACTCAGGACCTAGAAAGGGAAGTGGCTATCATTGGCAAGTAGGCTCCTAATGGTAAAGTCAATGTTATCTGCTATCCCAGTCTACTCAATGTCATGTTTGAAATTACTTTGAAGTGGTACATGAGAGCAAAAAAAATTCCCCTTGGTAGCCTAGGATAAAATCTGCTCTCCAAAGGAGGCAGGTGGAGCAGGGTTAAAGCAATTAACAATAATGAATCAGGCAATGGGAGCAAAACTAGTTTGGGACCTATGTTCAAGAGGAGAACATAAATGGGTGAGAATTTTGAGGAGGAAGTATTTGGAATCGAATGAACCCACCTGCATCTTGACAACAATTGTACCACCAAAAGGCTTTGCAATTTGGAACTACATGCTGGAGAGAAGGGACATAGGGACCAAGCATGTCACGTGGGAGATCCAAGATGGGAGAAGTGCATCCTTTTGGAGTGACTCATGGTGTGGCAAACCACCCCTAGACAATACACAGGGATTGGCAGAAATCAAGACAGAAACAACTCGAGTCTGGGGATCTAAGGTATGCAATAATGGGAAGGCAATTTACCAGAATGGAGTAGCCATTTGGAAGTGGAATTCCCTTCAGGATATCAACGCTCCACAGGTGCAGAAAGATGCATTGAGAGAAATTCTCAATAACAAACACTTCAACCCTTCCAATGAAGGGGATGTCGTTCGATGGTGTGGATCGACGACAAGCACCTATAAAGTAAAGTTTGGGTACAAAATTAAGGAATTGGCCATGGCAAGGTAAGATTGGCCATGTGAATTAATCTGGGGAAAGAGTTGCCTCCCCAAAGTAGGGGTTTTTTTGTGGATGGCAATTCAAAAGCAGATCCTCACAGAGGATAGGTTGGCAACATTCAGAGTCCAAGGCCCTAGAAGATGTGTGATGTGCAAAAGCAACAACGAACGGTGAACCATTTACTCCTGACATGCCCATATGCGAGCATCTGTTGGAACTTTGTTCGAGGTAAGTTAAACTTACAATGTCCCCTACCACCTAATATTGAGGCCTGGTTCAAAATGTGGCCATCCCAGCATAGGAAATCAGTATTTGGTGGTATATGGCAAGTCACTCCATCCACAGTCATATGGGAGATTTGGAAAGAAAGGAACAAAAGAATCTTCCAAGGCAAGGAAATGGAAGCGGAAAGGCTATGTGCCAAGTTAGAGGGGGAAATCACAAAACTCATTAATGAAGATGCTCACAGCAAGGTGACCAAAATGAGAACTTTCTCTAGTTGGGACGACAAAATGATGAAACTATTCAATGACCTGAAACCCCCTTTACTTAGTGGAAGTAGTGGGTCTGATACACAAAAAGAAAGAAGAAAAGAGGTAAGATGGATGGCACCGAAGGAAGGATGGGTCAAAATCAATTTTGATGGAGCCTCTCGTGGGAATCCAAGGCCCAGGGGAGCTAGATGTATAGCCCAGAATGAATAGGGCAAGATACTAGCAGAGAGATGTGCACCAACAACAAAGCAAAATTTAGAGCAGCACTAATTGGGTTACAACTAGGTCTAGAACTAGGTGTGAAATACATCCATCTGGAGGGATATTCTCTCATCACAACCAATGTGATTTGCAGGAATTGTGCACCAAACTGGAAACTAAATCACCTGATTCATCCCATCAAACAAATGACAAGAAAATTAGAAGCCTTTTAGGTGAGCCACGTATATTGGGAAGGGAACAACAAGGCAGATGAGTTGGCAAAATTGGCGGCAGAAGGTCCACACAACCAAAGCGAGGGATAGACCAAAATATTCTCGGATGATGAAACATTTTGATGCAAGTAGGAGGAATGACATAGCCAATGATCTGGACAAACCGGCAGCGAAAAGGGGACGTACCATAATAATGACGGGATCCGGGTTGGGAAGGACGGATGAGATAGCAATCATAAATAGTAAGAAAGGCACAGGGCACATAAACAAATTCCAAGGCAGTAGAAATGATGGGAAATGCACAATTATAAGATGGAAATCAAACTCGAATCCTTTAGCCAGCCCGCGGATGTGATGGAACGATTCAAACGTTGCGGCCACCAAGATCAACATTATGACAAGGCAAGCTCATTTTTCTTTAAAAATTTAAAGGTGGTAGTTGTATAAGCAATGACGAGCTTGAGTTAGTGATCTATGAGTAAAGGAAAATGGATACCCCACTATTTTTTAACACGACGAAGCAGCAACAATCCTTTCATGGTGAGATTACGGACAAAAGGCTAAAAGGGATTATGGTCTCCTCCCACCCAGTGGTCCTCTGGGTGACCAAGAAGATTCTAGGGAGGGAATTTCTACTAGCATATCAAAGATTCAGGGAAAATGCGGACATTTCAGCCATGTGTTTAGCAATGTTGTTGTACATGGGTGTGTCCAAGGCAAGGAGCAAGAAATTATGCCAAATGGTTTTTATTTATGCCATGCTCGGGGAGATTAACAAAGCTCTAGATAATGTCGATGGCAATCTAATGATTCTAATGTTGCGGAACTACAACATGTCACGTGGGAATGGAGCAGAGGTGAAGAAATTCCCTATGGTAAGGTCGCTCAACCCGTTGGAGCTGGCAAAGCTGTGGGACGAAAAAGAAAGAAGCATTTTGTTTCTGCTTAGGGCAGCAAAGATGTTGAAACCCCCACCCTAGTGATGGGTGTAGAAATACTTGGAGGAGGAAGTGTTGGTTGGCAAAGTGGTAGTGGACGACGACAAAGACTGGGAGCTTGGCATGAGCGAGGAATGGGTGGCAAACGACAGCAAAGATCCAGAAGAAAAGGCGAACAGCCCTGCGCACCTGGCGTGCGGTGCAGACTACCCAATGATAGCGAACTACCTGGCATACAAGAAGCAAGAGGTATCAGAGGATGATGAACACTAAGCGAGGATGGGCTCTGTAAAGATTTTTTGTGTTTATTTGCTATAAGTCTATTGAAAAGAAAATAGGATAAGAGTTGATCCTGAGTCTGACTACAGGTCATATTGTTTCCTGGCCAAACTGTAAAAAGAATAGGGTTTGGTGAAAACCATATCTATGCAACCGTTTTGTCTAGTGGTTTGTGTGTCTGGGTTTTGATGGCGTCTAGGTGATAGATAGAGTAGGAGTCTCAGTATACAATGAAAACTATGTAATCTTTTTTGGAAAGCAATACAGGGTATTGCCCCTTAGCAGTGATTTACCTAGCAAAAATATAATAATATTATAATAAAAAAATAATAATATAACAAAAATATAATATTTTAAGCATACACCTGGAAAACATCTTCTACATGGATTTTTCATGCTAGTTAGTATAATATTTTATATATGCATGTAAACATAAAACAAAAAATAGTCTACATACTTATTATATTATTATTACATGGATAGACGTAGCACTACAATGGCAGCACAACATATAGGTAGTCACCAAATCCATGAAAGAAAAACAAAAATCTACTTTCTATTTTCACGTGCAATGATTTTTTATTATTTTTTAATTATTTAAAAAGTGGATAATATCACAAAATTCTATTTTTATTTTTTCCATCTAATAATAAGTCATACAATAACACTACAAAGCACGAGCTATAGGTGGTCAACAAATCCATGAAAGAAAAATAAAAATCTACTTTCTATTTTGTGAAAAAAAAATTATTATTTTTTAAATTATTTATAAAGTGGATAGTATCACAAAATTTTATTTTTATTGTTTCCATCTAATAAGTCATACAATATTTTTTATTTATTTTCATGTGCAATGATTTTTTATTGATTTTTTCAATTATTTAAAAAGTGGACAGTAGTGTGGGAGGTAGGGCAGGTGCCACTTCACCATAGAGGGTGGATGTGGCAGACACATCGGTGCAACTGGGTGGTAGGTTTCCTTCACTCCCAACTTTTCTTGTAAGTTGTGGTGGGATGGACGGGTGGCAAATCTTTTGGCAAGGTGGCGGCACTGGTGTGGAAGAAAGTACGAGTTTTTTTGAGAAACATCTAGTTGATGTTAAATTCATCATTGTTCGTCGGCTCGATGAAGCATGCAACGTCCTTCGAGGACGTATTGCCAACTACTGTGGGCATTATTGCAGAGCACGGTCAATTCCTCTTTTAACCGATTGAAGGCCTTTTTTTCTACATTTATTTTCTCGCATAGATATGAGTCGTTTCATTCTATTGGTTTCAGCTAAGGAACTCAAGATGGGCAGCATGGTAACACCTATGCAACTCAAAGACTCGAAGAGGCAAATTGCGTTTGAAGGCAAGATAACAACCCTGCGTCTGCAGCTCCTTATTCGCCATCCTAATTATTTGGTCTTCGCAGCGATCAAATGTATTGCGGGGAAGGGTTTAATTGAGGATGCCAAAGGTTATAGATTGGATTTGGACATCTCATCACGGATTTTGGTGGGCTTGTTGGATGTCGGGGTGGCCAAAGCTGAGGCAAGGGTTATTATGCGGCGTTTGTCTTGAAAGGATATGTTGGTTGGGATGGATAGGGCTCTGGCTACTGCGAGCCTGGGGAAGGGCATTCCACACCCACGAGATCTCCACCTTCTCAGCGACCCGAAGGCTCTGGTAAATTATTTTCCCTTTTTGTTGGACGTGAATGGGTTAGAATTGATGGAGCACAAGAGATTGGCTAGTGTTGGAGCGGACTTTATGAGGAAGAAATATCATTTGGTTCAAGTTGCAGACGCAGCTTGGAAGCGTGAATTTCGAGCCTTCGCACAGTAGTATGTATGGTGATCAGGGTATAGGTGTCGAGTGGAAATTCTCCTTTTGTTTCCCTTTTTGAAGTATAGTTTTTGTGTCGAGATTGTCTCATGCTATGTCAATGAACGACATTATCTTTGTATCTTTAGTAAATGGGTTTGAAGGTTTGTAAATGCAAAAGTCTGGTAGTATTGTATGGTGGAAGCGTGAATTCCAAGCCTTCGCACAGTAGTATGTATGGTGATCAGGGTATAGGTGTCGGGTGGAAATTCTCCTTTTATTTCCCTTTTTGAAGTATAGTTTTTGTGTCAAGATTGTCTCATGCTATGTCAATGAACAACATTATCTTTGTATCTTTGGTAAATGGGTTTGAAGGTTTGTAAATGCAGAAGTCTAGTAGTATTGTGTAGGGTGTCCCCTAAGTCAAGGTTTTTGGTGTGTTTAGTATAAACTCTCTTACTTACCAATCAAAAAAAAAAAGTGGACAATAGTACAAAATTCTATTTTCATTGTTTAATTACAATAATTTATATTTTTCCCATCTAATAAATGAGTTAATATCTTTGGACCTATTTTATATAAATTATTTTGAAGATTTATATACTAGTTAATATACTTATTATATTATTAGCTCTTGGGCAAGGAGGAATACTAATGCATCCATTACCTTTTATTAATGGGTAAAAAATTTTAAAATGTTAGAATTAAAATTGTTTGATCAAATACCCTAATGTATATTTTTTCTCAATTTTTTTTAAAATATCAAAATTAATTTATCTATCATTCTATTGAATGAGTGTGTGAATAGTTTTATGAGTGTAGACCTATTCTATAAAATCTTTTAACTTTTTCATTTTGACTATAAAAAAGTTAATAGTATAAATGTATTTTCATTTCACTTTTTTTATTTTATTTATTGTCCTATTTGATAATGATATTGTTTTTATTTAAAGGGTTGGGGGTCTATAAATGCAAATTTTATTTATCATATTTGAGTCAATTTTAACATATAAAAGATAAAATGGAAAAAAATATGAAAAATTGTGATTAAAATAATTATAAATAAAATTTACATCTATTAGTTCAAAATATTTTTAAAATAAAAGATAATGAATAACATATTTTTAATCGCTATCAAAGAGGGATACTAATGCATTGATGCATTAAATTTTTTTATTAGTTTAGTCAAAGAGCAAATAGAACTAAAACTTTTGACCAACATTTAGTTTATATTTAATTTTCTATTTTGAATAATTATAATTATAAATATGTCACTTCACTTTCTTTCTATTGGTTCATGTTGGGAATAGTCAATATAATTTTTACTTTTTTTAAAAATACATGTCTAATCCAATACATTTTATTTGTTAAAGTAATCATTTTCTATGTGACAAAGTAAATTAAAATAAAATAAATTTTTACATCCCTAAAATTAACTTCAAATAATATTTCTAATGTTCTTATTTTATTATTATTATTATTATTATAATAATATTTATATATCCATGTACACATAAAAGCAAAAAGAATTTATAAAAAAATTATGTACACAATTTTTCAAATTTCATTTTCTTAATAAACATTAATTTTGAAATTTTATTTATAAAAGATTTTTTCTTTTTAAATTTTGTGACTCTCAAATTATAAAAGATTATCTTGAATTTTTTTAAAACTTAATAAGATTTTAATTTTTTAATAATATTTAAAATTACAATTACAAATATCAAATAATGATTATTAAAATTACAATTACAAACATCAAATAATTTTTACTTGTATGGAATCATTTTTTTTTTTATTAAATTAGTACACAAGTTTTCAGATTTCATTTTCCTAATAAACATAATTTTGAATGATTTCAAAAATAAAATATAAAAAGATTTTTCTTTTTAATAATCATTAAAATTACAATTACAAATATCAAATAATGATTATTAAAATTACAATTACTAATATCAAATGATTTTTACTTATATGGAATCATTTTTTTTTATCAAATTAGTACATAAGTTTTCAGATTTCATTTTCCTAAAACATAATTTTGAATGATTTCAAAAATAAAATATAAAAAGATTTTTCTTTTTAAAAATCATTAAATTTACAATTACAAATATCAAATAATGATTATTAAAATTACAATTACAAATATCAAATAATTTTATTCAAAAATAAAATATAAAAAAAAAAATCTTTTTAATAATCATTAAAATTACAATTACAAATATCAAATAATTTTTACTCAGATTTCAATTTCTTAATAAACATTTGAATGATTTCAAAAATAAGCTATAAAAAGATTTCTTTTTAAATTTTGTCCCTCTCAAATTATGAAAGATTATTTTAATTTTTTTAAAAACTACAGTCTAAGGTTTTTACATTTTATAATCTTTAAAATTTTAATTACAAATCTCAAACAATTTTTACTTGTAAACAAAAGTCATAATTTTATTTATTTATTTTTATAGTTAAACAATAATTTCTAACATTTTTAAATTTTTAATGTATAAAAAAGACACCTTTTTTAATTAATTTTTAATTTTTACAATCAATCTTTTTTTATATACACTACACAAACTATTTTTTTTTTTTTTCTTTTTAACTCTTCTACACATAAAATATTAAATATAATTTACAACATCTAAATATAATTTTCATCTATGTTAATAGAGCTCAACTTAATAACCAAAAAAATCCACAATAATTGAAATAGTTTAAAAACTATTTAAAATGCCATCCAAAAGTTGCCTTTCAATAAGTAAGCTATAAAACTTTCTAAATCGAATTTGTGCTTATTCTTAAAATAACTCAAAAAAAGAATGCACCCCCTTTTTTAAGTAATAAAGTTTCAATAAAGTGTTCTGGTACTAAATTATTGATGCACCCCCTTTTTTAAGTAATAAAGTTTCAATAAAGTGTTCTGGTACTAAATTATTGATTCTGTTCTGAAAAGATCTTACGCTATTTATTGAAATAATTGTTACTAATTATACCCAAATTTGTATATATTGATTACGCTGATTCGAATTAGAAGTTTATTCAAATGCTATTTTAATGCAATCAACTCAAAATTAATTTTAAATTCCTCAAAATCCCATTAAAATTCCCCCATTCAACATCTCATCTTAAATCCCTTACAGGCAAATTTTTCTTATAAAATCATTCAGATTAACTTAAAATTCATTTACCAGAAACAAATTAAGATGTAGAGTCTGCAATAATGGGGAATTCAGACAAACCAGCACTGCCTGTATACGGGAAAAGTGCGCCATTCGAGCCAGGACATTTCGCTGTTAATTAAAGATAAATAAGCATGTTCATTTCAAGCCAATCTTTGAGGAAAGATTGATAAAAAGCTTAATTCAGATAAAGCAATACAGATTAAACCTTAATTCTATAACCAATTCCCAACAAACAGAAGTTAATGTCATTAAATAGCATTCATGGAGGAATAAACAGTAATTAACAGTTCAATTGCACTAAAACAAAATAAATACGCTACCAGCAGCGCGATTCGAAAACGTTCCAATTAGCATTTCAAAGCTAAAAGAGAAACTACTTACAGTCAGAACGATTCTACATCTACGTTATTGATCCCATAAATTAAATGGAAAAGTTCAACATTAACAGCAGTGTACATGTAGCCAGAAGGGCATCCGTTATCCTCTAACAAAAGGGTGGTGTTAAAGAACACCATTCATTTTCTGGACTTCCTGCAAGTTTAAACAGAAAATGAGAAACTTAGATCTCTCATTTAGCTGCCTTCTTTGCCTTCTTAGCGGGAGGAGCCTTGCCGGCAGGCTTGGACTTTGCAGGAGTCTTCTTCACAGACTTAATAGATTTAGGCTTCTTGGCCTTCACGGGCTTCGCCCCAGCAGTTTTCTTGGCCGGAGCCGGCTTCTTGGCAGCCGGTTTCTTCGCCGGGGCCGCTGGCTTCACGGCCTTGGAAGGTTTCGCAGCAGAAGGCTTTGCAGCAGCAGCAGGGGCCTTGGCAACCTTCTTAACAACCTTTTTAGCCGCTGGCTTTGCAGCCTTTGAGGCCTGTTTGGGCTTCGAGGCGGTTTTTGCCGCAGGCTTGGCGGCTTTCTTTACGACCTTCTTCGCCTTCTTTTCTGAGAGCTTAAAGGAGCCCTTCACCTTGGTCAACTTTCCACTGAGCACCAGCTTTTTAATCTGGATGGCCAGCATCTTCTTGTAATTCGGGGGAAGCACAGCCTTGTGCTTCTCCTCCATGAATTTCGCAATTGCTCGGGGGCTCGAACCGCCCTTTTCCTTGAGAGCAGAAATCGCCTCCTTGATCATCTGTAACACAAACACAAAGTAAAATCTTTAAACTTCGAAACCACAGATCTTAATTCATTAAATTGTTAGAACTGAAAACCGCCAATCATATTCATTGAATTGTACAGACTAAGAACCGCCAATCCTAATTCATTGAATTGTAGACTGAGAACCGATCCGCTGAAATTGTGCACCCTACCTGGAAATAAGGGGGATGAGCCGGGGTAGCCTTGGGAGCCCGGGGCTTCTTTTCCTTGACAGGCTTCACCTTCTTCTCCTTGCTTGGCTTGGCCTCAGCCGGAGCGGTTTCGGCAGCGGCTGTCTCGGTCTGTGCAGGTACCTCTGCAGCCGCAGGAACCTCTTCCGGTGGATTCACCTGAGCATCGGTGGAAGCCATTGCTGAGAATCGAACACGAGATCTGTAATGTAATCGAGAGATAAAATCTTGCAGAATTGCTGAGAATCGAACTCGAGAATTGCTGTCACTCAATTGATAATGCTGAATGCGTAGGGGGCGGGGGCTTCAAGTAGTTAGAGGCCCGTATGTTCCCATGCCAATGGAGAGCTCCTATTGGACAGAATGCCGCATGCACGGATTCATGTGACTATTTTTTTAATTTCGACCCGTTGGATTCAGCCCTATCAACGGCTCACGGTATCGCACTAAAATCAATCCTCGTCGGCGGGTTCTTGTTATTTTTGCCAGCTCTGTACATTCTTTGTTTCTTGGATTGAAGGTGTGTTTTCCCTCTCTACTTTTTTCAATGGATCTCACTCATTTCTCCATTGTTTTTAATGAAACTGGGCTTAATTTAAAGAGTGGGAAATAACCTTTGAAATGAGCATGATTTTGTTGAGCTTCGTTGGGTACAAAGAGCAATGAAGAGCACCAAAGTTTAACATATGGGAGAGGCCCAAACACATTTTGAGTGAATGATTTGAAAGTATTTCTATCTAATTTCTTGAATATATTCTAAGGTTGCCCTCACAAAACAATTATATATGTATTGTCAAATTGTAAGGCATAAAATGTGGTCAATATCAAATGTTTTTTATATCATAATTTGAATTACATTCTGAAAGAAATAACATTCAAAAAGAAATAACACTCAAAAAATTAAACATGATTTAGATATAATTTAGATTATCGATCATTCATTAACAAGAAGTATTTCTTATTGATATAATAAAAGAATGGACATATGCATGATAAATTCAAATATATGTTCATATTTTGTTTGTGTGCAGTGTGACAAGATATATTTTTTCTTGGGATATAACTTTTTTGTTTTTTTTCCTTCATTATATTTAAAATAGTTCACAATAAAGGATTGTCTATACATAAAATTTAAATACTAATTCAATTAGTATATAAAGAACTTTAATATGTTACAAATTTAAAAAACATTTAAGTATGTATTTTATCATCTTAATATCTTATCTTGTAAGAAACAAAGTTATTGAACCTAACATACTAACATTGACATAGAAATGTGTCATTACCATTATTTCAATAAAAAAGTAGGAGAATGTTTGAAATTGTTCCATGTGAAATATATGTGACACATATATGCAAAATAAATAATATTATTTTATTTGAGTAGTGAATTGATGGCACATTTTGCTTCCATTGGACTTGCGCTTGATTTATAATATGTAGCATGGAAAATATTTAAGAATCCAAGAATATATGCATCATCATGTCAATTATTAATACAAAAGACTCCATCAATGATAGCTCACTTGAAGTGCATATAGGTCCAAGTACTTGTCCACTTGTATAGATATAGCCATTTAGATATGTCTACTTTCTCACCTACATGTGTAAGCTATAATAATGGAATCTTCTATAAAATTATAGTCCAGGGAAATACATACACACATAAAACACATGGGAAAGTACTTTGTTCCTATTGATATATACTATTACATCAAGCCTCCCTTACCCTATTGGCCTTAATCCCCATTTGGACATACAAGTATAACCACATGCATTTAGCTTGGTTAACACAGTAACTTTATATCTTATGTTGAGCCCAATGAAGCATGTTCAAGTATGTGAGTGTTGAGGCCATTTATGTGAGGTACGAATCAAAGTGATAAATAATAAAGAGACCTGCAAATAAATAGTTTACCTGAAGTGTATTTTTATACATGGTTAGATCAAAATTTTAGCGTAATCAAAGATAAGAGGATGTACCTTTTAAGCATAGATATGAATTATACCTATGTCACTTTATATGGGTCACCTACACTAAGAATAATGTTCTCTAACCAATAAGATAGGATTGATTATGTAGCTATGTAAAACTTTGACTAAATTTTGATCCATAATCTCTGAATGCCACCATAGTTAATAGCTACAAGTACCAAAGTGCAATTATCTCAAGTACTCTAAACACCATCTCTCAACTTCACTGCAATGAACATACCAATGCATCAAGATGATTGAAAAAGTCAACCAAAAAAATATACTTTACCACTATGAAAAATTTGTTGGTATAGATAGTTCATGTCTAAGTTGTCCATGTAACCTACAAGTATAAATAGCCCACAAAATCATACAACTTATATATATCGAAGAAATATAACATACAAATTTAACACTGCATCAATAACATGTAAAATAAAGACAACCAATCATAACATGTAGACTCTCCATGACTCAAACACTAGATTAAATCTATATATAATTTTCCACGAATCCATAACAAAGTAACCATAGTTTAGGAACCCAACAAGAAACTTCATAAAAAAAATAAGTGATAAAGCACATACCAACATGTCCACACCTAAGAAGGCCAAAACTAACCTCCTCAAACCATGCATGAAGCATGCATATAAATCTACAATTATCTTCGTCTAGAAAAACCTTGAACACCAATCTCTTCACAAATCTACAAAATAATGTATTTTCAGTAATATGTGAAACTTAAAAAATCATCCATGTAGTTTAAATTTATTTAAACATCTAGAAAGCTAAAAATTTGCAAAAGCACCAAATCTATAAATCAAAACAATGAAATATCATAGATAAGCATATCTACACATTTTAAATAGGATATATGTAAAACCCACAAATCCAAGCATCATGAATTTCTAACATGTAAGTACTATCATCCATAAGGATTATAGGTTGCCTAAGAACTCCATGTCACTAGAAGATCAATTCCAAAACCATCATGAAATATATGTAAACAAAGGAACTAGGTTATCCATGACTTCATGGTCACCAAGAGGCCAACTCCACAACCTACATACAATAAGATTAAAATCATGCAATGTTTTCATGAAACCAGAGGATGAGACCACAAACCTAACTTAATCAATCCATATAGTCATCAATGTAGCTAGTGCTTTCCTATGTGACCAAGGGTCCAAAAGTAGGTGTACCCGATATGAACACTCTTCCACTACACATGAACAAAAGATAAATGGACACTTCCACCATGCTAGAGGGTGCTCACATACTACTAAAAATAAGCTCCAAGTCAACATTCAAAATCATGACCAACTTTGAGATCAACCACCTTGAGCTTCCATAGCCCAACATAGATTATATTGATCCTATCTACCACTCTACTAGTGCTCACCGTACTATTTTCTAAAATAATAAGTTATATCCACCATAAAATACAACTTATATAATGATTACCCACAAAAAAACACCATGTATCTATCACTTGCAATGCCATGTAAGCACATACAATCCACATACAAGTACATGCAAATCACATGCAACTCACACACAAACCATGTAACAAGCTAGCTCTAATTTATGAAATGTTATGAAAAGTATCATTGAACTCCTTAGTAATTCAACTAAAAATTAAACTAATATAAAATTTATTAGCATTATAGTATGTAAACTAATATCGAAAAAGAAATAATAAGAGATGGAATGGAAATAACTAAAAGAAGTGGAATGATACAAATATACTGTACAAAAGTCCATTTGATAAAAACTTGGCCTCCAAACCATTGAACCAATGTATTATTTAGTAATAACAATATAATATTGACCTCTTGCCTTAAGATGGACATTAACTAGTGGAAAGATAACAACATGAAATTGCAAAAACACCTTCCATACATATTTTATCACATGCCTCTAATATATACACTTAAGCAGGCCCAAACAACCACAAAAAAATGATACTACAGGACTAAAAAAATCCTCAAATACCACAGTATAAATTCTCATAGCCCTCACATGCATGGATCCGTCCCAAAATAGAAAAAACTCTTATATGAGCATCTTTGACCTCGGTTGTGGAAGTTGGCATATGCAACTCCCAAACACTCCCCCATGAAGCACTAATTAAATCCCATGTCCAACCAATAATATAAAATTCTCTTTTAAGTCAACTATATAACCCCCTCACCAATGCTCTTATGTGTCATAATATCTCTTACACCACTATCTTCGTCATAGATGATCTTACACATCCTTTTGTGACAAGATATTATTGTATATGCTTATTACAAATAATTACACATGACATAATTGTCAAGGAATGGATTGGGACATCCCATTAATTAGGAAACAGATAAATAAATAAAATTTAAATAATTCAAAAATTAAAACTTATAAGGTTTATGACATACCTAATATCATTAGGATATTGACTTGCGTATAAATATGGTGTCCTTGCAATATTAATTAAGAATTGGTCACTTGTATATAAATATGGTGTCCTAGCAATATTCAAAGTATAGTGAAGAAATTACTATATTTTCTCCATGTCTTAAGAAATTTAGAAAGTAAGATGAATGAAGAAGTGGTCCCTCAAATTCATGAATCATATATTTTTATAATATCCCCTTGAATTGTGAGTGGCCCTTGAATAAATTTTCCAATAGGACCTCATAGCTTCACGTGTTTACTCACCACTCTTTCTTTTCAAAGATATTTTATCTAGTTATTGTTCTAGCTTTAAATTTCATCTCAAAACTCAATATTCTTGGGAAGACATCCGACAATTTTCATGAAGATGATAACCTTTTTATAAGGGTTCAGTGTTTCTTCGATTTGAGTAGCAAAGGCCAAACATAATTATCCCCCATAAAGAACTTGAACCTATTTACCCAATCCAACTAGCACCCATCTTAGGCTGTTAGAATTTATCAAACATCAATACCTAATTATCAAGCATCTCCCAAGCTTCATCCCCTTGGTAAATAGAACAAGAAGGAAAATAAAACTTATTTTCAAGAGGGGGCATGCACTTGGTTTCCTATTCAAGTTGGTCTCCACAAAAAAAAAATCCCTTTGTTCCATTCCCAAACCTTTTGTTGTGTGGTGCTTGTATTCATATTTGAGTACCCATAACTCTATTAAAGATGTTTCCCTAGCTTCACCAAACATGGCTCCTAACTAGTAAAAGCTCGATCTCACTCAAAATGTCAAACTGGACTAAAATCACAATGAGAAAAGAGGTGGAAGATACAAAAATTTGAAGTTTGTTAGCTTTCCATCTAAGAGAATAAAAGGGATAACATGTTTTTAAAGGGTGTGACTTTGAGCCTAATGGATAAGTTTATGGGATCTCTACCTTTCAAGTACGATGTTCATGTGACTCACTAAATATGTGGTGCATTTTTATCACACTCCCTTGCGATCTTCCCAAGGATGGTCTCTTTTCTAGATTTATTTTAGTTAGTCCATATACCCCTCACATGAATGTCCCTAGTTTCTTCTCTCTATCACTCTCATATTTGAGCCCCGTCAAGTTCTATCTACAGCCATGGGTTTCTTTATTATTATTTTGGTAAGTAAGATGCATACAAATTATTTTCCCTTTAGAATTATGACTTTATATTTTATTCCCTTTGGTATCCTTTTGTTTTATTCCATTGACATAAATTTTTGGTCATCAACATCAACACAAAATGAGCTCTTTATGCCCACCATGGATTATCATATATGATGACGTACAAATCTCTTATATCTTTATGCCTTATTTTTGTGTGGGTCTTGCATTGATTAATTTTCACCTTTAGCTAAAAAATTTAATGGTATTGATAGCCCAAAGTCAATATCTCCAAGAGATTATTTATCTTGCAATCTAGCAATGCAAAAGGATCCTTTCTTCATGGTGTTACAATATGTGTAGTCCCACCTTTTTTCGTCATTATATGCTCTCCTTAAGTAGAAGATTTTAGAATCTTCACCACATTAGCATTTTTTCCTCCTACCGACCATTCATATCTAGATGCATCCAACAATCTAGAATCCAACATAATTTCATGGTATTTTGTTGATCTTAATGTTAATATGGTCCCTACTTATTGAAAGGAAATATGCATCCACCCAAAATAATTTTCACATAACCCAAATAGAGAAATCTATGCAAACAAGTATTCATAATCCATGTGCAAAAGAATAGACAACGTACCATCAAAGATGACACAAGATATACCATAGGAAAACCCTCAAGAGGGAAAAACCCAACCTCCAAAAGCATCCATCACTCATGTATTATTTAGAAATAAACATTACAATACATCTTCAGGGTCCTCCATGAATACATTTGAAACATCAAGCCCTCCAAAAGCACCCCTTGTGAACAAGCATGTAACCACACATGCTATGCCATGCTTCAACCCTCATAAATGCTAAAAAAATATGTTCTCACTTAGCCAAAATAGCCAAGCTAACTAACAAACCTTGGAAAACTACCCATGTGTTTTCTTTTATAGAAACAAGCTCAGAAAAAACCACCAAGTGGTATTACATAAAACCATGCGACTAAGACCATGAGCTTACAAAAATATTAACCCCTCATTTAATATTGGTAGTAATCTTTCCAAATATTAAATATTATTCCCATGTGCAACCCCCACATTAAATATTTAACTCAATATTACATGCAACACATAAAGTGGCCCTAAGTATGCTAGACCCATGTGATGCATGCATCCCTAGATTCCCTAGGTGCACCACATAATAAATAAATAAATATTACATGAAAACATTATGCAAGGTGGACAACACACCTTTTCCTAAAATTCTCCCACTTGTTGTATACATTGCATAAGGGGTGAACAAGTAAACTCAAACACGAACAAGGGAGCAATTCCCATAACCGCATATACCATCAAGGAATCAAAGTGATCCATGTGCTCCATCAAGATACCTGCAACAAGAATCAAGGTGACCACTACCTAAAGCATGAATACTCTCATCCTCCATCAAGCCAACACACAAATAAGAAACCATCCAAAGAGATGCCACATAATCTGTCATAAAGAAGCATAAGTCCTACCTCCAACTGATATCCCAATACATAAACACTCAATCCAAAGGTAACAAGTATGTATCAATAGTTGTCAAGATATTATCACCATAGCTGAAAATAGCACCCACAACAAATGCTAACACAACCAACTATCCATACCTCAAAGGTATGTGAAATGTAACAAGTAAACCTCGTGCCATAAATATATACAACCCATAACACGTAATCACGAGCTCCAACTGCCAAACCTATCATGTAATGAACATACACATCTAGGAACTCCCATTGCATTGGTAATGTCAAATCTAAAAATGAACAAGGTATCCAAAGATCCACTAATAGCATCACATAGAAGTGTAACCAACATCATGTAGTACCAAGGAGCATCCACAATGATATACAAATCTTGTGAACCAATATTTTGCAATACATCTCTCACCACAAATCTCCATAGCTCTCCCAAGTTCTCCACACCCAAAAAAGGAAAGAGATAACAAAAAATCCATGTCGTCACCAAAGAACAATGAACAACACATGACCAAAAACATAGTGATCAGTGTCATAACTCCACACAAGATCTCAAAACCAATGTCATGCAAATACAAACATCCAGGAAGAAGAACAAAACCAAAGAGAGAACGTGTAAATCAAAACTTGTAGCATGTCCTTCTACACAAACCTCTAAATGCTAAGTTGTGATGAGTATGATCTCCTCCATAAAACCCCAAAGAGAATAGCACTATCCACATCCAACCATAACCAAGATGTATGCATCTCAAACCAAAGGAAGATCAAACCAAATCCATTCCCAAACCAAGGGAATAATCCTAATAACATATCCTAAACTTGACATTGATGAATAATCTCACAATGAATAAGGAAATAAACATGCCAACATCCCTCAAATGAACCCTCCAGAACTAACAAACCATATCTCGAGATCCATATGCATGAGAAGATAAAGCATAAAACATAATGCACCTAAAAGTAACAATGGGAAATACCTCTTAGATGATAAATTTTTGAGTAAACCAAGAGTGGGGAATGAGAATGCTCTTCCAAGATATCCAAGTCATCATGACGAGCATCTAAGAACAAAATCCTCATAGGTCCATGTTGAACTCACGTCCAACCAAGGTGTAGGCTCCTTGGACTTCTAGCTAAAACCTCATCAATGAGCAACTGTGTCAACACATGTCTGTAAATGCAAGAGATCTCTTAGCCTCACCTAAGTCTCCAAGTGTCCACGAGCACCTATAATCCATCAATCCATGCCAAACTCTGAATGCAACATAGCATCATCATGAAGTAATCAAGCAAATGATCATGTACTCAATACAAAGAGAACCAAACAAGATCAATGTCGCATATCCAACCTAGGAATCAGGAACATGCATATGACAACATGATCTAACCATATCCTACTAGGAGATCATATGCTCCAGTGAACATATCATATACCTGTATCATGCAAACACTCTAACATATGATCAAGAGTACATCATGATATAACACATAACCATCCTATCAAATAAGGATCACATGTAAAATGACAAGTCATGACACCTCAACCAAAGACTAAAGAGTCCTCCATGGCTAACCAAGATGTTAAAGAACCCTCGCTACATAGAAACATAATCCAAGAGTCCATCCATGACACCAACAAACACTTTAGAAGATCATCCACCATCAAATGTTGAATCCACATCATCGCCACAAGCTTCCATTGAATTGTGATACCGAGCTTTCCATGGCAACACGATAACCATCCTCTAAATGAAGATCCTCCATGGCCCCAACGCAATCAAATAACTCAACATTGAGCTCCCAAAGGAAAGAGTACAAAACATGATCTCCAAACCAAGAAGATACAACACCGCCAAACTATCACTGTCACAAGCTCCCAATGAATCATGTAACCAAGCTATCCATGACATCATGATAACAACCTCCTCAATGAAGATCAACCATAACAATGATCCTTAATCCAAGAAGATAAACTGACACAAACCAAACAAGAATCAGTCTAACACCACCAACAAAGCTCCTACATAAAAAATCATGCCATGCCAAAGTCCCTAAAGCACAAGGAACATCCATGAAACCATGATCACCACCAAATGTACCAGTAAAAAACTCCAACCATGTCACACATGTCTGCATCACATAGTCAACTACATAGGTCCCACATCATGACTGCACCTGGTAATACCATATCTCCTCCTCAACATGACAACCAAACCAACAAAACCAAGTGACTAAACCAAGCCACCAATATGAATTTGTAACAACACTGAAGTATCTATGGGCATAAACAACCCACATCCAAGTCATAAATGTAATATGTAAGCATAAACAACCTACAACACTGCACAACTCATAGATGCAACAATGCAACATAAAAACCCAACAACATATTTATAACCATGTCAAATGAGAGTAATCAAATATGTACATGTGAGTATACAATGACTCCAACATTAAATTACCAAGATTCGAATAGCCATAAGCTCGCAAAATCACCATAGTCAAAAGAACCCATACATAACTCATATGGAAATAATAACAAACAAATCATGCCAAAAAACTCCAAACTTGAACCCCTATGTAGTGCTCCGAACAAGCTTTCCATCGACTATAAGAAGTCCAAAATCTAACTTTGTATGCACAAGTTATGACCTCTCCAACCCTAAAAAGAACATCTAACTTAAAAAAAACAAATCAGTATAAAAAAAAAAAATCTAGAAAAACCATTGATACCACAACGTAGAGCATGAAACCACCTTTCCAATGAGTATAAGAAGTTGAAAAACGGACACCTAAGGCAAAAGTTATGCCCTCCTAGAAAAAAGTTGCACAATTTGGGTATATAGGCAAAAAATGAGAGGCCATAGGGTGGCTAGCCAACGACACCACCACCTGGGTGGTGGCAGACCCAACAACACTTCTAAATTGTGTTTAATTTTAATATTTAAAATTTTCAAATGGGTGGCACTTAAAAAATGAACTGTGGGGGATTAAAATTTAATTTTTATTACCCCATGTGGTGGGGGGGGGGGGAGGCCGACTTGGTGGACTGTCGACTAGAGCCAACAACCACTACCTATTGCCTGGATGATAGGGTAACAACAGTGGTACCCTGACAGTATCACTAGCACCTGCTTACTGAGCAATGTAGAAATTTGTTTTGAAGACCACAAAATTAAACTTTTTTTTTCTGCAAATTAATAGTTGTACGGTCAAGTTGGGCAAGGGGCAAAAAAAAATTCTTTTTTTTGTAGCCAAAATAGGCCAAATTTTATGTCAATATTCATCTCTCGGACCTCCTAGATCCAATGGCGAGGTCTGTTTTGTTCCAAGGGGTCACTTACAACATTTCCCCTAAAAATCCCTCATGATGAACATCCATAAAAACCCTTTTTCAAACAAAAATTCATAACCCCAAATCTGCAACCCCAACACTCTAAATCTGCAAAAAACTCTTGCATAAAACCCTCATATCTTGCAATGTCTTCATTCTTTCCATGCAAGCCTTGGATTCAACTATGCACCAAATCTACTCCAACAAGGGTTATACAAACCATGACCATGGCTCTAATACTAGATGAAATGAAATATGCATTCACCTAAGATAATTTCCACATAACTCAAATAGAAAAATCTATGCAAACAAGTATTCAGAGTCCATATGCAAAGGAATAGATAACATACCATCAAAGATGACACAAGATATACCCTAGGAAAGCCCTTAAGAGGGAAAAAACCAGCCTCCAAAAGCATCCATCACTCATGTATTATTCAACAATAAACATTACAATACATCTTCAAAGTCCTCCATGAATACCTTGGAAACATCAAGCCCTCTACAAGCACTCCATGTGAACAAGCATTTAACCACACATCCCATGTGCCATGCTTCAACCCTCACAAATTCTAACTAGAGATTCTCTCAACCCCTTAGCCAAAATATCTAATCCAACTAACCAACCTTAGACAACTACCCATGTGTTTGCTTTTATAGAAACAAGCTCACACAAAACCACCAAGTGGTACTATATAAAACCATGTGACTAATACCATGAGCTTACAAAACCATTAATCCCTCATTTAATATTAGTAATAAGTTTTCCTGATATTAAATATTGTCCCCATGTGCAACCCCGCATTAATTATTTAACTCAATGTTACATACAACACATAAAGTGGCCCCAAGTATGTCAGACCCATGTGATGCACACATCCCTAGATTCCCTAGGTGCACCACACAATAAACAAATAAATATTACTTTAAAACATTATGCAAGGTGGATAACACACCTTTTCCTAACACTTATTTTGTCGCATCCATTTCCTTTCCTTGATAGAAGATATTTGTATTTTTTCTATAGTGAATTCTTTGAGTTTCAACCAACTATTTAGTTTTTAGTGATTCCATGACTTAAAAAAATATCTAGGTAGTATTGTAATTTTCATATAATCCTACCTTCATGAAAGTCTCTTTATCACAAAATATTGTGTTATCCCCCATCATAGCAGTAAATTATGTTCCTATCATGTTCCTTGACCCTCTAATTCAACATTTTCAAATCCAAACGACCTTCAAAATCATACCTATCACTCATTTCAATGGTTATAATGACCTATCATTTTAGCTACCTCGTATGCACCTCCATGGATTATTGAGATTCATTTTCTACCAAATTTCATAGGCCAATAATTATAAAAATACTAGAAGTTGCATAACCAATAAAAGAGACCATCATGGCTCTTAGAGTAGGGTCCAATTTTCTTAATTTCCAACAAATACACTTCCTTAGTTACCAATTCAATACCTTATACAAATTATTAAGTAGATTTAGTGGTCCTTTTAGCATTTATCCCCTTATATCCTCTTCTTGTTCTCCATTCTTTATAATTTATTTAGTTCCCTTTGTTGCAATTGTATAAGGTTGAATCATGTTGTTACATAAATATGGGACTAGTCCTGTAATAAACAAGGCTTTGGCTCTTGATGAATGAAAGAACATTGACTAACTTTGTTTGTCATATCTCATCTCCTCTAGTTTTATTTTGTGAATGTGTTTATATTTATTTAGTTATGACCCCCAAATGGATGTAAATAGTTTTTGCGTATCTAAATAACACCACCCATGACAATATTGGTTAATGGAGTTCTATGTACATATAATCTTATGAAAGTAAGTTGATTCAACCCCAACCAAAAATATTAACCTTCATGATTGAGATTTAGTTAATTTCTAAAGACAAAGATAAATTTCCGCTTATCTCTTGGTGTATCATCACCTTTTTATTTATTTATTTTTATCCCTACCTTTTTTTCTAACCCTTATCCTCCTTATATCTCTCTTCCTTGTAATGTTTAGATTAGTGAATAGGTTAGCTTATGCCCTAAAATTTTAGAAGTTTTAGATTAGAGCTATTGTAGAAGAGGTTAAGTCAAATTTCTCGAGAGATTCCCCCCTCCTACAAATTCATGAAAATGTGAGCAAGTATGTTTCTATACTTTTAAGGCTTCTTAGAGCCAACAAATCCATAGATGTGAACATCCTTTTTTGGACCTAGTTAGTAATATTGTGGACCTTTATTTGTATATAAAATAGGATCCTTGATCCTTGTTTGTCTATGATTTTGAGGACTTTAGTCTATCTCCTTCCCATGAAAACTATTTTTCCACCACTCACTCAATGTTTGATGCATCTTTGCCTTTCAAAAAAACATGTCAAGCCAATAGAATTTGTTCCTCCAATAAATCCCTAATGGATGAAACATCAATACAAATCTTTGGTAGTTTATACATTATTAGAGTTATTCCTTTTCTT
>VDFB02056280.1:0-76112 GCA_007258455.2 Sequoia sempervirens | reverse complement strand
GAACAAAGAGATCCTGAAGGATGTAAGAAATTCATAGGTCCTTAGACTTGCAAAGGAGGTGCCCCCAGGTGCTTGATCCTAAAGGAATCTAGATTTAAGAGGCTTCACAAATTTTGGTGGGGCCTTACAGGTCCTTAGTCCTGCAAGGTCAATTGAAAAACAACTTCATAGGAACACCTACAAAGCAACGTGTTAATCCATAGGAAAACATGTTAGATATCAAAAATCCACATAGGAAGATAGGCAGATAGTCACATAAGCAGTCAAAAATTGAAGGAGAAGCTTTCAAAGGGGTCCCTTAGGAACCCTTCAAAAGAAAAGGGGTCCACTCAAGGGATGCTCTACTTTGAAAGTGATAACATTTTTTTTTAAAAGAACTTTTCAGCAATGATTCTAGCATCAAGGAATCCTTATGAAAGATTCCTTTTATCAAGGAATTCGAAAGAAGGAATGCTCCCTTGCAAGGGAAAGTCTAGATTCTATCTTACAAATCCATGATGAAAGAAAGATTTTTTTAGGGATCCATGTTGAAGAATGCAATTTTTGAAAAATATTTTGAAAAATTAGAGATTTTCAAGGAGGGATTCATTGGCCACTGAATACACCTTTTGAAAATCAAAGTAGCATGATATCCCCCACATAAGATGGTGTGTGCTAAGCACAAAGGCACATAACACCCTAAGGAGAGAAAACAAGAATGAAAGTGATGTTGTGGCCTATGGAACATGATGAGATGTAAGTGTGGTAATGTTGTCATGCACGTGAGGGAAAACAAATAAACACCAAAACATCACAAAGAAAGGAAAGAAGAGAGAAAGATGAAAAGAAAGGACAAACAATGATGAGAGAGAGGGGGATATGATATTTTTGGGTTAGAGCTGCTCATAAATATAGATATATATAATAATATATAAATGAATTGTCATCAAATCCCTACTATATCAGACCATGTGAAGAAAGGAAAGAAAAAAAAAAGTCAGAATAAAAAAATTGGGTCAATGTGGAAGGGAGGCCTAAATGCCTCCAACACTTTGCATTGTCCCCAATTGTCAAAAATCAAAGCACAACAAATAGAAGAATGATGTGAAAAATAGAAGAAGTTTTATGACACCAAAAAACTCTTGTATCCAAGCACCTATGAGGGTGACAAAGGTCCTCTAGGAACATATAAAACAAGCATAGGGGAACACACAACACACACAATCTAATCTATAGATAAAAAAGAGGTTCCCTCTAGTCCTCATCAAACAAGAGGTCATCGTTCTCCCAATCTAGATCATTGTAAGGGGAGGAAAGATGAGCCTACAAGGGTAGGATAACAAGGGGGTACACTTTGACTCTCTTGCAATAAGAGGTAAGGACGAGGGCCCCTCTAGGTCTTCTTCACTTAGTTCTTGTGAGGTAAACATTAGCGATCTTACAAAAATTGTTGACAGAGCTATGAAATCATATATAGAGTTGAACATGCACTTCATGAGAGTGCCATGTGTCAACTCAGTGGGTGATTGAGGAGGCACCCAAGATCCACTGCTAGCCTCACCAAAAGACTTGAGAGCAGTGAAAAACTCCAAGGATGTTGGGGCTACCTTCATCACTAGGATGACGTAGGTCAATGTAGAACCTGTTGGATGTTGTGGTTGTGTTGCTGATATGTGGTTGTAATTTATTTCAACACTATTAGAATTAATGTATTTGAAGCTATATATGTCAAGGATATTGAGAAAATTGTAATGAAATGAGTTGTAGGTTGTTAGTGGTGAAGTGAAGTTTAGTTTGTCGGTGAGTTCAATACATTGATAATCAGAGGTTGTGGACTAAGGGGTTTCTTGTCAAGTATATCTAGTTTATCCACATTGAGTTTCAGAGATCCGTGTGAATTTTTGATCAAGTTATGGAGATTTCTATTATGATATTCTTTTTGTTACTTCAATTTGTGTTCTAGAAATGTAATTGCATCAGGTACAAAAACAAGAGGTAATATCTTTCATTTGAATGCTACTAGTAAAATTTGTTTGATTGCTCAAGTTGATGAAAGTTGGTTGTGGTGTGCATAGAAGAATGATTCATGTTAACTTTGGCAATATTTTCAAGATAAGTTCTACTTAGGCAGTGAGAGATCTTCCTAAGTTGATCAAACCTACTAATGCCATATGCAAGGAATGTCAATTGGGGAAGCAAACTAGAATTTTATTTTGGAGAAAACAACATAATTCAAATGAATTGTTGGAGCTTGTGCATACTAATTTATGTGGTCCTTCTAGAGTTAGAAGTGTACAAGGTTACAGGTATTTCATGTTGCTTATTTATGATTATTCAAGAATGATGTGGGATACTTTCTTAAGGGAGAAATCTAAAACTCTAGAGAAGTTCAAGATCTTTAAGGCTATGGTCGAGACAAAGACTGGTCTAAAGATTAAATTTATGAGATTAGATAGATGTGGTGAATTCACTTCTAGTGAGTTTAATTCTTTTTGTGAAGTGCATGGAATAAAGAGATAATTATCTACCCCGCAGACCCTTGAGCAAAGTGGAGTTGTGGAAAGGAAGAACATGATAGTTTAAGATGCTGCTAGAACTATGATGCTAGAAGGAAATGTTCCTCATATCCATTGGAGAGAAGCTATGAGTATTGCTATTTACATCCTCAACCTGGTATAAGTCAAAGGTGATACTGGTAAGACCCCTTTTGAGCTATGGACTGGTCATAAGCCTACTATTACATATTTCAAAATATTTGGGATAAAATGTTATATTAGAAGAGATGAATATTTAGGAAAGTTTGATCCTAGGAGTGATGAAGGAATCTTTCTGGGTTACTCTACTAAGAGTAAGGCCTATTGGTGCTACAATAAGAGATTGAAGAAAATGGTTGAAAGTGCAAATGTTAAGGTTGATGAAGTCATAGCTAAACCATCTAGAACTAGTGGATATGATTCTAATGATTAGAATGATAGTAGAAACAAAGGAAAACAAGTTTAGACTTCAAATAAAGTTCAAATAATTATGGCGAGTCAAGAAGATCAAGAGGAAGGAGAAAAAAATGTAAGTGTAAAAGAGAGATCACAAGAGCCTAAAATTCAAGAACATCCTAAGACTTTGAGGTATGTAAGACTAAATCATTATGAAGATTAGATGATAGGTGATAAGAATAAATTTGTCCAGACAAGGAGAAAGATTAGAAAAGAATATTGTTTGATTTCAAATATTGAGCCTACTAATGTGACTAAAGCATGTAAAGATGAACATTGGGTTGAAGCAATGAAAGAAGAGATACAAAAAAATGAGAAGAATGATACATGGATTCTTGTTCCTAGACCTAAGGATAAAAATGTAATTGGAGCTAAATGGGTCTTTAGAAAAAAATTGAATGAGCAAGGTGAAGTGGTTAGATACAAATCAATGATTGGTGGATTGTTGTATTTAACTCAAACTAGGCCTGATATCATGAATGCTGTATGTATTGTTGCAAGATTTCAAGCTAATCCTAAATAATCTCATCTGACTACTATGAAGAGGATTTTTAGATACTTGAAGGGGACAATTGATTTTGGCCTATGGCATCCTAAAGATGATCTTACTTTGAGTGCCTTTATTGATGCTGATTGGGCTAGTGATGTGAATGATAGAAAAAGTACTAGTGGTGGTGCATTTTTCTTGGGAAAGAAGTTGATTTCATGGTTAAGTAAAAAGTAGAATTCCATTTATTTATCTACTGCAGAGGCATAATACATTGTTGCTACTAATAACTGCACTCAAGTATTGTGGATGAAGTAGATGTTGAAGGATATCAGAGTTGTGTATGATGAGCCTATTGCTATATTATGTGATAATTCAAGTGCTATTAAAATTTCTAAGAATCTGGTGGTGCATTCAAAGACCAAGCATATATCTATCAAGTTTCACTTTTTGAGAGAGAAGGTGAGTGAAAATGAAGTCAGATTGGAGTATGTGCCTACTAAGGAGCAGATTGCAGAAATCTTTACAAATCCATTGCCTAAGGATAATTTTGAGTATCTCATAGGGAAGTTAGGGGCGATTTTCCCTCCTAATCATAACTAAGATGCATTGACTTGGATCAATCCATGCATTTCATGGTCATATTTTGATCCAGATTGATGTTGTAGTGGTTGCTACTTAGGGGGAGTAGTTAGATGTTCAAATGTTCAAATATGTGGTTCAAAGCTTGTGTGGAGAAAAGAGATCTTTTTCATTGATGTCAAAGGGGGAGAAGAGCTATGTGAAATTTTTTTTTAGGAGAAGAGTGAATATGGAAAAGTTATGTGCGAAGAGTCAAAACCTAAGGGGGAGTAAGTGTAGTTGTGTTGATGGTGTTTTTCATATCACGTGTTGCCATCAATGCCAAAGGGGGAGATTTTTGGATGTTGTGGTTGTGTTGTTGATATGTGGTTTTCATTGATGTCAACACTATTAGCATTAATATATTTGAATATGTATATGTTGAGGATATTGAGAAAATTGTAATGAAATGAGTTGCAGGTTGTTAGTGGTGAAGTGAAGTTTAGTCTGTTTGGTGAGTTCAATATGTTAATAATCAGAGGTTTTGGACTAAAGGGTTTCTTGTTGAGTATATCTAGTTTATCCACCTTGAGTTTCAAAGATCTACATGAATTTTTGATCGAGTTATGAAGATTTGTATTCTGATAGTCTTACAATTACTTTAGTTTGTGTTCCTAAATGAAGATGATGCACTTCAGTTAGTTCTCATTGTTAGGATACTTTCTTAGTGATTTATGATGTTTGTGGATGTTTCTAGATCATGCTCCTATCTATGTTGCATGTCCACATTGATCATTGTGCTCGCGATCATATTTTCTCTTGCGTGTTCATGTTTCTTCATGTTCTTGGCTGACAAGGTGTTTGTAGGTGTTGTGGATCTTGAGGAATAATTTTTGAAGGTGGCTCATGTTCAAAGATGTTATTTTGGGTCTTCACTATGTTGTTGGCTGACCTTGGTTGATTCACATTAATAATTGTTATTGATTTGGGTACAGTTTGTATTCATTTTATTATTTTCTTGAGGTTGACATGTAGCAATTTAATTTCTTGTTGCAATATATAAGCCATTTTTATTTCATTTGAGGCGTATGCTGAATGTTTGTGTGTGCAAAATAATGTTCTAAATCATTCAAAGGCAAAGCAAAGTGTGAAGAAGAGAAGAAAAGTGAAGAAGTGTTCATGTGCTTAACTGGAACTGTGATCAGGCATTAACAAATACTAATTTATTAGTTCAAATATTTGGATCATGTAATCCAAATCCTTTGTAAGGTAGTGAGCCTTTCTATTTTTGAGTAGTGAGCTCTAGTCAGTGTTCCTGAATGCAAGTGCATTCCCATTTTGTAAACTTTCATTTTGAGTATACTTAGATAATCTTGTGGATTAACCTCCACCATGTTTTTTCCCCTAACAGGGTTTCCACATAAAAAATCTTTGTGTTATGTGTGTTTTTGATGTGTTGATGATTTATGCTTTCATGGTTAATAATCAAATCTAAGAATAAGGTTAATAAAGTTAATAAGTTGTGAATTTCTATGACAATTGATTCACCCCCCCTCTATGTTATCGTCCCTTGTGTTGCCAACAAAACCAACCTCCGAAGAAGGTGATCCCTTCTTCTGACCCCCATTAGAAGCAGGGTCATTCTCCAACTTTCACTTCATTGGGGGACACAAGATCCCCACAGATAAAGTTGAAGGAAAGGAGGAAGACGAGAAAACCATGGAAAACACCACTGAGGTATTCGATATGTCCATGGGTTTGAAAAATGGTGGGATGTCCAAAAGTTACATTAGAAGAGGAGGCTCAATTGAAGCTCGCAGGGGGAGCCAAAATCAAGATTGAGGTAGAGGGAACTGAAGCAGATGGGGTAGAAGAGGAGGACACAACAAAAGATGCTAAAGAGGGAGTTGTTGGCTCCCCTTCCTTCTTTTGCAAGGTGGCCTGCTTAGGAGCCAGAGCCTTCCTTTGACATGCTTGCAATCATGTGTAAGGTGGTTTCTATGGCTCTGGGAGCTAGAGGCTATAGCCTGAGAAGGAGAAAAAGGATTATGTTTAGCCATTGAAGTATCCATCACAACTGTTTCTAGCAGAGGGAGTGACTCTTGGATGGGAACAAGAGAGAGAGATGGAGAAGCAGATGTGACAACAGAGGGGGGAGCACACTCGAGCACCTCAGAAGCGAGTCTCTTCCATTTACTACCCTAGGGGTAGGGACAATAGGAGGCCATAGAGGCCGAGATGTAGGAGCAGCTCCATGGGGACCCTTACCCTTACCATACAAGATGGGCCAAGGAACCATGGGCAAGACAGGAAGGTTGAATACCTGACGCTTGGCCTTCCACCAAGCAGGCACCATCAGACTTCCTAGGAGACTCATAGGGGTAGAAGTCAAAGGTGCCATAATAAGGTGGGAGGAAGAGGTAGGTGGAAATATAGAGGAAGAGGAAAAAATGCCTGAGTAGACTTCTCCTCCTCTCTTTTTCAAGTGATAGAGGTAGCCTTATGCTACATTATGATGGAAGCTTTAACTGAAATGGCATAGGGAGAAGGAAGGTAGGTCACTTTTGGTGCTATTCCCCCATTCTTGTATTTCACATAAGTTTGATACAACATGTCTATCTTAGGAGGGAGAAAACCAACAAGGGTAGGCTAGAAGTGATCAAGTGAGTACAACCTCCACGCACTACAATTAGTTTGTAACTGGTGTCATGGACTACATGCACAAAACCCTCATGAGAGAACTTCAAGAATTTGTGGATCACTGAGGGGACTACATTGATGGAAACTAGCCAGGGAGTTCCTAGTTTTACTCTGAACAATTTGTACCCTGGGAATGTCAAAGAGGGAATTCTTGGTCTTGGGCCCAACTAGAACTGACAAGGTGATAGGACTGATGGGAGGGATGGAAAGTCCATCATGTGTACGTATAGTTCTTTTAGATTCATCATATCCATACTTATGTAAAAACTTTATGAACATGATCTCCTCTGTCATAACATTGACTTGACATGTAGGGTCAATAAGAATGCCAGTTACAGTATTCCCATTGATATGCATGGGAATGTACATAGGGGAAGGTTCTCTATTAGCGTCCATCAACAAATATTGCGAGGTAAATTTTATAACAAGAGACCCATTTGTAGGTTATGTAGATGGGATGGGTAGATGTAGGAAGGAAGCCATCTTTATGTACACTAGGAAGGACTTTTGCAAAAGCCGCCAAGGGTTTCAAAATTAGACAGTGACCAACTCAAGGTTTTGTTTTACAACTCGTAGGGATGCTTCCAACTACACCACAAGGGGTTGTAAGGCTAGGCACCCTGCAACACACACACCCACAACACTCCTAGAACATAAGGGAAGAGTCTTTCAACACTAACAAATGGAACCAGATTAGTTCAAGTCAAGTTCACCAAAAATGTAGAGGAGGGGGATCGATTTCTCAGGACCCTAGGTCATAGGAGGGTCTAGAACAATTGGCTTCCTTGATCTACCTCACACTAAGGATTTTTTAAGGTAAGTTTTCCATTTTAAGAGGGTGAAAAGGAAGGAAAACTGGTATGTCACTATCCTTTTATCAACCTAAAAGTTCAGGAGACCAGGTGAGCAAATTCCTTAGTCTAGACTATAACACAGGCAGCTGTGCCACCGAAAATTGGACCCATTGATTGACATGAGATTAAATGGACTTAATGAGGCCCTAATATAGTGTTGTAAGGCATTTTATGTGTCCACACTAGGTCTTGGACCCTTGCAAATAAAATAACATACTTTTAATGAGGTCTTGTAAAGGTGTTATAAAGTATTGTAAAATGCTTTCACACTTTTTTAGAAGTAATGAAACTATTTCTCCTAATTCAACATTATAAAATGTGTTCAATAACATTATCAAATTAATTTAGAAAATTCTTAATATGAGCTTAATGACAAACTAGTGTTGTAATGTGATTTATACATTCACATTGGTTCTTGTGCACTTCTAGGCTATGTGGACCTAATTTTAGTGTTGTAAAGTGCATTTAATTACACTTTCACATTAATCTATATGTCCCAAGCCCTATTAAAAATTTATATCATCACTAATAAGTCCTATTTTTCCCATATTGTCCATCCTGAGGCTTTAATTGATCAAACACCCAACAAGATAGCAATCTAAACCTTATTTCCTATCTCCTAAAGCTTCATAGGTGTTAGAATGGCCCCTGTGGGACCCATTCACCATGCTTGGTGAATGAGTCCTAGCTAGGTGGGACTCATTCACCAGGCCTGGTGAATGAGTCCTATTTGGTCCCCATTTTGACCCTTGAGCGAGAAAAAGTGAAATTTAAAGTTTATTTTCACTTTATGTCGTCCCATGATGTATAATCGGGTACTAAGGCACAATTGACTATAAATAAGTGTTTTTACCCTCATTTTTATCATCTATCTCATCATATTATCTCATTATTACACCTCTCATTATCAATTCATCATCTATCTTCTATCACAAGTCAAGCAAGTTGAGGTTTCTCCATTAGAAGTCTTCAAGTGAGCATTCTAAAGCATTCAAGGACATATTTTACATGTGCTGCAACAAACATCCAATATCAACCATCATTGCAAGGTAATATATTCCATTTTTCATTCTTCATTCCTTCATTTCATCAATTTGGTTTAATTACCTAAACAGGTTTTGACCGAGGCAAACCCCCATGCCCTAACAATCAGTTATTTCTCTTCTTGTGTGTTGTTTGTATGCAGATTTAGATCCTTTAGAATCTTGAAGATCATTGGAGATTGCATTCCAAGGTTATTCAAGTCATCCTCCTATCATTCAAGTAAAATAATCAAGGAAAAGTCACTTTCAGACCCAAATCTGACAATTTTAGAAGAGGAGACCTATAGGAGGTAGAAGTGCAAATCAAACTCCCAAAAATCTTCCTCTGATTTTCTAGATTTCTGTAGGTGGACTGATTTTCCACCCTTGACGAATGAGTCCCACCTATAGGCATGAAAATTGATTTTCTAAGATTTCAACTCCCAATAGTCATAAACATGTTTTTGGAAGATTTTAGTAGAAGCAGGACTGATTCACCATGCTTGGCAAATGAGTCCCATTTTGGTGAATGAGTCCCACTTGGCCTAAAAATCAACAATTTCAGAATTTCAAAGATATTTCTAGTCTTAAATACATTTCTAGGTGCATATAGTTTATAGAGTTTCCTTTTTGTTTGGCTTTATTTACATTTTTAGATCATTCTTTAGGTCTTTTTACATTACACAATGTGTTTTCGAACATATCATAATTTTTTGATTTTGCATGCATGTTTGATCAATTTCATAGTTTAGTAACACTCAGATTACCCCATTTTTCTCATACAACATCATACATGTCCTAATCTAAATGTGCATAAGCATTTTGGGAACCCTAAATCTCTCTCTTTCTACGTGGAAAACCCTAGAAAGAGAGCCAAGCATTTTGGGTACCAAAATCTATGTCATAGTAGCTCTCTGCCAAAGGACTCCAGTGCAAAAGATAGATGATAGTGCATCACGCTAGAGTCTTGGCTGGGTGTTGGTCTCTGTATAGGAAAAGAGTATGTAGTACAATTAAGACTAACAAGGAATTAACTAATCAACCTGATAAATATGGTTTTAAGCAATTACGAAAAACTAGAAATAACTAAATAGCTAGAACAACAAGAAGAATACTTTAGCTTAGGAAATGAATTTTGATGGAATTAATGGTGATAGTAACTAAACTTATGGCCAATCCAACCTCCCATTAGCTCCACATGAATGTGAACACCTACACACAATAGAATGGGGAAAAATGTTGGGGCTGTTTTGGGGCTTGCCATAGTTAAACTCCCATTTCATTGTTCCCACCTCCATGGACAACCAAAATAGCCATGAAAGAGAAAAGAATGATAAAGAACGTATTGGAATGGAATAAATTCCAAGCAATGCTAACAACACTATGCTATGAAATCAAATAATGATGCCAAGTAAAGTGGATATCACCTCCCCAACAAGATGCCCTCGAGCACATGAAGGGAGATGCAAGCTCGCAAGCCTATGAGTACCAATGTTGTCACAACAACAAGAGTGAAAACTAATAGAGTGTCATCTTGGAGCTTCAGTAATGGTGGAAGTGCTAAGAATATGAAGTGTGTAGAAGCAAGTGTGATTTACTAAAGTTCAAGAAGCTTGAAGAAGATTGAATGAATGGAGGTGGTCTTTTGAGGATGAATAAAATTCCAAAAGAGATGTTTGAGTTTGATCAAGGGAAAAGGGGCGTTACTCTTCATTTCAAATGGGGAAATGTAACACCTTTGTAGATTCTAGAGGTAGGAATTCTTTTAGGATGACAGTGTGCCACACAGACATCCGTGCATCGTGCTAGCATCCTCGACAAAAAATTCCCCACCGACACTATAGACAATCGCCAAGTGGGTGGAAAGTGAATGGATGAGGTGGAAAACAATTGTTGGGTTTAATTTTTCTAAGGTAGGGGGTGTAAATGGGGAGTTTGCAAGGGGTTCGAATTCACTCCATTACAATATCCCAACAATATTCTAGCATTTATGGAAGAAACTAGTTGGAAATCCTTATAGGTTAGGAAGTTTTCTTAGGTATAGTTGTGTAGCTATTAATTTTATTTCTTCCTCTAGGAATCCATTAGGTAAAGATTTTGATCTTTGTTAACCATTTTTTTTTAAATGGAAGTTGGCTATGGGATGTAAGAAGTGGAATTTTAAGAAATGTAAGAGGAAGAAGTTTGGGTAATATAAGAAGGATATGGCTGAGGAATGTATGAAGAAGATTGTTGAGAAAAATAAAAAGGAAAAGATTGAGGAATGTATGAATAGGATGGTTGAGGAATATGTAGGTGATGTGTGGAAGAGGGTGAGATGATGCTATGGGGAATGAGGATGGTATAGGTGAGATGGAGGAAGGGAGAGAGAGGGTTGTTGGAAGAGTGGTGTGTAGGACATACACCATAGTAAGTGGCATAGTAGGATGACCTTGAATATAGATGGTATGCTAAAGTGGATTTGAGATGTAGGGGGGGATTAAGGTGAGAAACATGAATGAATTGTGAAAGTAGTGAAAGAGTGGGAAGTGAAATAGGCGGAGGGCTTTTCATAATGATATTATAAGGGTTCAAAACTTATGAAAGAAATTACCCCATGATTTTTAAAAAAATAGACAAGGAGATATCTTGTCATACTATACCCCACAATTTAGATGTATCAAAATTGTGGGGGAAGCTTTACACATTTTATTAAAATATTCTCAATAATAGTGTCTATATTGAAGTTGATAAACTTAATGATTAGATTGATATATTTAAGGGTTTTAAAAAGTCATGAAACCTAGGAGAATTTTTTGGTTGAGCTACCATGTTTTCTTGTTCATCATGTTGGTCTTGTGGGTTAGGTTGATTTTATGGCCCTCTTTGAGTGGAAAATACATGATATTCATATCTTGGTACTCCAATAGTGGAATTTAGTTGTTGCTCCTTGTTTTTCCTTAATTATGAACATGTAATAAGCATGAAATGTTAGGATGTTTATTTAAGGAGTGATTGTGAGGTGTTTACATATGACACATGCATTGTCTCAAGGTTAAAGGATCTAGTATTGTTGAGGTGAGATGTTATTATGGTTGGGTGAGTGTATATGTTACCTTATAAATTTTGGGTCGAGATCATAGGTTGATCCTTTTTTTAATATCTTAAGATAGGCTATATTCTCAACTAAGGAGATGTGGATTCCAAAATATATCTTTGACTCAAGAAGAATAGCTTGAGATGAGTATTGCCAAATTGAGATAGGTAAAATTCTCAAGAAAGTGTGGGTTGAGGATTTAGTATGATTTTTAAGATATTGATTTACATTTTAGAGGTTTGTAGGTGACTCATATGTGGATTATATGGATAAGGTATTGATACCTTGTCCTTATCAAAAGATACTTGGTGTTTGATGAAAGTGTTTGAAATGGAAAATATACATGTGCTATATTTGTTTCGATGATAGGATGATGTGTGCACTTGATGATTTTGATGTTTTGGATCTATGATTTAGTTTTATTTTAAGGAATTTTTTTTTTTTAATTTCTATGTTTGTGATAGAACCACTAAAAGATAAGTCTAGACAATTGATTTGAAATCAGTAACATTGGAAGATGAAATTGAACAAGAAACATAATCATCTATACATGGTATAGGACCATTTAAGGTGAGATAGAACTACCAATGTAGAGACTTAAACATTTTTGAGACTAGTGATTGAGTTAGATAGAATCGTTGCTTCAAGCAACAAAACTGTTGAACGATAAACAAATTCATGTAAATAGAGTTAGAATCTAGGATTGGAATTCAATATGGTAGAACCAAACTATTGAAGCTTATCATAGAATCACTAAGGTGATGGAAAACATGTTATTTTAGAGATAAAATTTAAAAATTTGGATAGGAAAGATAAAACAAAATCATTGAAACAAATGATGAAATCATTGCCAGGATAAAAGAAAAAATGTTAAACCAAGGTTTGACTCTAAAACTTTAATTTTTATAGATAGAACTTATTCACCCAATAAAGTGATGGAAATGATTGAACTGACTTGGATATGATAAATTTGGTAATGTTTGGTAAATAATGGTCTTTCAAGTGTTTTCAAATAATTGTAAACAATAAGATAGACTTGTTCGACTTTATGAGATTGAAGAATTTTAGTAATTATTGGTATATCACATAAAGAAACACTAAAAACATGGGCATTCCTAAAATTATTCAATAGCTGTGACACTAAATGTGGTCCTATCTATAGTAGAGTTAACTACTAATTTACTATCCACAACATGAAGAATAGCTAGAATAAGTTTCACTACATAAAATTCCCTTAACAAGGATGGCCAAATGATTCAAACAAGACTAACTCTATCTCAACACATGGAATTACATTTTGAGTAACTTCAAGGGGTGATTTGATTCCCTTACACCACAATAAATGATAATTAGAAGGTCTTAAACTAGGATTTACAAGCTATCTAGAGATATCCTTGAAATACCACAAGTGTTTGTGAGGCATAATCTATGAAGACTACCCCATCTACTAGTGATAAATCTAAGTGCAAGTGAGGGTATCTTCACCTCATATCTTGAATTACCAAGGGCCTCAAGGATTCACCAAATAAGATCTAATGACTAGATTGAGGTACAAATTTCATTCTCCCCCCTTTTTTACCTCATTGAAATGCATGGATGAGGTCATCCCTTGGGGCGATGAAATCCCCAAGTAGGCCTCCTAATGGAAAAGGAATTTTTTCTTTTTGGTCACCCAAGATCACATGAAATGCAAGAGGAGAGAACACACATTACAAACACCCTTAGGATCTAATGTAAACAAAGTGAAGGATGAAATTTTTTTTATCTCCAAGATCACTCAAAAGTGCGAGGGGAGAGTATATGTTTTGTAAACTTCCAAAAAAATAACACAATTAATTAAAACCTACTTCAATTAATGTGCAACTAGATCTAGTGTGAAAATAAGTCTTTGATAGTGGTGTTATGAAATTAAAAGAATTAGTGGTCTTAGTTTTATAGTATTTGACTTATGATTGGAGCTAAAAAATAGATGTTAAAATAATCACAAGAACCAAATAAAAAACATTAGTAGGCTAGATTAATAAAAAAGGCTAAAATTGATAAATTTTTTTATGAAAATGAAAATATTAAAATATAGTATGTAACCACTTTTATAAAAATAGAATAGTAGAAGCCCAAAATCTAAGAAATTATACCTGATATATCCAACCACCTAAATTGAACAAAACCATAAATTTAGATTCCACACAAAAATCCAATTGCAATTAGTTGTAAGGAATTTAACTTGATCTTCTTATGTCGATTTGTGACTTGGACATCATATACCCCTATGAAATCAAATTTTTAGAGAATAGAAAGTGGATTTTAGTGAAAATGATGAAAATATAATTTAAAATTATTAAATATAATAATTCTCTTTAACAATGGGACAATTAAAACATAAAATATAATCATTGGTTAAAAAAAAACACTAAAATATAATAAAATGATTAAAATGTTTAAGTTTTGCAACAAGAGAAGTTAATCCTACGAAAGAGGTTACACGTGAATTTAAGCAGAATAATGACTTGTGAAACTAGTTGACTTCCTCTTAGAAACCTAAATGTTAAATCACAAGAAAGTAGTAGAAAACATACTAGGTATAGTTAGATAAAAACATTGAGAAGTAGTACACAACCATTGAAAGCCAATACAAAATTATTGAACTAGAGACCAAATCATCAAACTATAATCTATACATAGAAAACACTTGAAACACACATGTTTGATTAGTAGCCAGGGATGTGGTTCCCATTGAGAATGCCAAAAATATGCCCAACTTAATGTGATGTTAAAGTGATAAAATAAATTAATCTAAATTACTAAATCACAAGTGATGAAAAATACTCAAGATTAGGCTAGTTGTAGAAGATTCAAACAACATAAATCACCCCATGAAAGTCCATCTCAAATCTCCTAGCTACACAATAAAAGTGGTTTTTCCAAAATGATTAGATATGTAAGTACTCATTCTCACAACATAACATGCACTCAAGATTACTTGTTAAAATGGCTTGGATGGGTTTTCTTTTTGTAGATTTTTGAGGATTTGAATGGAGAGACAAGTGGCAAGAGGGTAACAATTTGGCTATTTATTTGAATAACACTTTTCTTGTTCATCAAAATTACTTGCATGAAAAAGGTTCATCTCCATGTACACATGATTAACGATTAATTAAATGATAACATGAATTTGTGAATGGATAATGGAAGTGAGAACTAAATAAATAAGAATATTTATTTAATTTTGGAAAGAAAACGAGGTAAATTTTTATATGAATAATTATTCAAGGGTTAAACCTTAGGGATATATTAGGAAATTATTTTAGATAATGAAGGGGAATAATGAGATAAATAAAGAATATTAAATAAATAATAAAAATATTATTTAATTAATATAGATTTTGCAAATATGGATAGTTGATCAAATGTAAATGATCATTTTTAGAAGAATAATGAAAATTGAAAAAGTGTCAATTTTAGGTGTCCACAACCATGATAAGATGGCAAAGCATGATCTACATGCTATTAAATTTTAAATTATTTTTGGCTTCTCTTCATCATTGGTGGTATAAGTTATCAATCTTTTTGTTAAATGTTATGCACCCTTATTTTTGGGTCTGATGCACAATCATTTTTTTATGAGATAACTAAATATGTTGCTATTTATTAAAAATTTGGGGTATATAACATTTTATTCCAAAAAAATACCACCCTTTCTACCAATTTAATGTAATTACCTTTCAAAAGAACTATTCTATATAAAATATATTTTTCAATTAGAACATATTTTAAAATATTATTACTTATTTTAATATTTTAAGTGTTATTTATTTTTTATATAGGTAAGTGCTATCAAAGGGGATAGTTCCCATTTAAATTGAAGTCAGATGGAAAAGAATTCCAGAGTACATTCAACTACCTGCAGATTCCAACACATAGACCCTCCCACTCTACATTAGCAGGTAATGATAAATCACTGCTAGACACCTTCCCATTTCCATTTCCTGTGCCAAACTGCTCTCACTGAGCCACGAATAACCAGAGTCCACATACCCAATCAACCCTTTAAAGGGTGGAAGGCATTCATTTTTTCATAAAATTCCATCTTTGGTGAGGAGCTTCCAGTCGTTTGGTGCCTTGGCATTGCACAAGTGGGATGCTTTCTCTTTACTTCTGCCCACTACAATTCTTCATGATGCTTGCAAACATGGGATGTTTCATTATGGTCAACCACCATCCGAACACCAACAAAAATACCCAAAACCACCTCAAAATTTCTTGCAGGTTTTATATTTTCTTTTGCCAATGAAGATGAGGGGGCAACCATGGGGTCACTTGCTGTGACGGTCTTATGTAAGGCCTCCACCATGACGATCTTATGGGAGGCCTCAACAAGAGGCTCTATTTGAACATTTGAAGAGGTATAATTTCTTTTGAAGAGTTCTCTTGAGAAGATTGTGTGGAAGAGGAATTTTTCAGTCCAAGAGAGACAACATGAGTGTCTACCCCAACCCACCATGAAGACTTTTTGCTTGTTGTCTGATTGCCATTCTCCTGAAAATGTGCCTTATGACACTGATGGGTAAAATGAGCAGTAGAGAAGCATTTTTGACATCTGAAGGCGATCTTATCATAGTCTATTGGTTGTCTCTAACATCTATTGCCCACCTTTAAGGATAGCTCTGCAGGGAGCCCAATAGACAAATCCATTTCTACACATAAACGAGCATAGGTAGAACGCCTATAAGGGAATATTTAAGTGGAAATACAATGATACTTACCCAAACTATTTCCTATAGCTCGCAGACAATCCAATTCCCAAAATTGAAGGGGAAGGTAGGGTAATCTCACGCAAAGAAGGGCAGATGTAAAGGTTTTAGTGCGGGGATCAAAAGAAGCATACCATGGCTTTATGCATATGCATTCATCTTGAAACTTCCAAGGGCCAGATTTTAGCACTAGATGCATGTCTTCCGTTGACTCAAATTCCAGAATAAAAACTCCTCGATCGCAGGGATAAATATATATTTACTCCTTCTAGTTTTGTGAGATCCATGTGTGTAAATCACTCAAACTGGGCCAATAATTAATCATTCTACAAATTAGCACATGCTCCTGAAGATAATCCTCTCTATTGCCAACACAGTCTTCCAAATCCACCTCAGGAACAAGTGCAGATAAGCGCACAGGGAGTGGGCACACCTTGTTAATAGCTTCTGTTGCATTGGGAATGATTGACGGGGAGTTAGGAGGTTTTCCACCCTTGCAACCATCTTGACCCAAGTCCGATACCCCACCACCAGAACCCATCCATAGATCGGTCCTTCGTTGCAAATCTGTGCTCACCCGCAGAGGGCCAAAGTGAGGCGCACGAGCTTGTCGATTGCCATGCGAAGACACAGTCGAATCTCTTTTGCATGAATTGCTTGAGGATTGGCGTTGTTGATCTAAATTACCCACATGCCCCATTTACGAATCAAAAACCCCGCCTTTGCCTTTTAGGGCATCCCTAAAATTCAGTTGGCAAGAAGGCGATCTCGAACTTGTGTGCCCGGGAGCGCCAGACCTAGCTACCTCGCGAATGTTGGATGCATTATGCGTTCCATGGAGATCGCCGACGGAGGGAGAGGGAGGTTTCGGGAGTGCGGGAGCAGAGAGACTCATAGCGCTGAAATTTAGCAGAGCAGTTAATTGGAGTCTTTATTCTTATCTTCATATATTAAGTGTTATTTATTTTAACATAATTTTTATTATAAATAGTGTCGATATTTATTTTAGTTTTTTTTTTGTTTAATCAAATGCTAAATTCATTCCAAATAGTTTGATTTTGTAAGTCCAATTTGATTTACTTGAAATTTATTTAATTCAAATAAAAAGTTGAAATTTAAAATAAATAAATCAAACCTATACTAAAAATCTATTTTAAATGGATGTAATTTATTTTATTGTTTGTTTGTTTTTAATTTACATAATTTTTATATTCAAATTGTTTTATTCTATCTTATAAATTAATAATGGATTCAAAATTAAATTAAAATATGACTTAATAGATAATATATTTTATTTTTATTTTACAATATGAAATACTTAAGATTAACCTATTATTTATAGTAGTTAAAAAGCACACATAAATATAAATTATTATAGATATTAAATTATTATTATAAATGTAATTTAACTTATTTGAAATCAAATCTAGTTTTTTAATTGAAAATTAAAAAATTAAAATTGATTATAAGTTCAAAATATTGAAAATAATTCATCCAATATTCCATCAAACAAATTTACCTGACCTCAATACAAATGCTGTATAAACAAACTCATGATAAATATGCAGATTGATTTCAATACATTTGGGGTATAAGCAAACTTTAAACTGTAACAAAAGAAACCTCAAATTACAAGATAATTGAAACTTGGTATAACTTAGAAGTTGGATAATCCCACCCTAAAAAATTGAAGAAGAAAATTTGAACTCTTCCTCAGGTTAGTTTGCCGCTGAAAAGTATTTAGAACTTAAAATTATGGTTTGGCGGAGCAGGTTTCACCGTTTTAATGGGAATGACTGTCCGCTTGGCAATCTGATTCTTCAATTCTAAAAAGCGACCAAGAGAGACGGATCACGACAGAACACCGCAGAACCATGGAATATAATTGATCATGCTCAATCTGTTCGATAAGCATTAGCGTGAAATTAAATTATTATTCTCTAAAGTCAATTGCGTGAATAAAATAGGTTATAGCGGCATTTAGACGAAATCAAAATAGTTGAGCCGCCTTTCGTTGACTTTGACCGCGAAGGCGGTGTATGTTCTCTGATTTATTCGTTTGTATGTGCATTTGTATTTTCATCTCATTAGCCGCCACTTACACAATGGGGAGGATTCATTGCGCCTCTCTGCTTTCAATATACTGTCTATTGATTTTACTGGTCTTTGATGTTAATTTCTCCACGGGCGCTGATGACACGGTAAACATTGCTGCCATTCTTGACGTGAGTACACCTGCGGGAACGGCGGCCAACATATCTTTACACTTTGCTCTGCAAGATGTTAATGACGAGGCGGCTAATGGTACTGGCCTCAACCTCACAATTCAAGAATCTCCAGGATTTGTTGGAAATGGTAAGAACAAACTCTGAACCGTTTCAGTGGTTCCTGTTTCTTCTCTATTTTCTATTTTCACAAGATTTCCTGGTTCATTATTTAATTAGTTACTCAAATCTCACAAGAAATTTATTTGCGAAAAATTTCACACAGTTCTGCAAGTATTCAGAAGTGAGGTTGCAGCAATCCTGGTGCAGGATCCTAAGATTTCAAGTTTTTTGACCCCCGTTTCGGAAGAAGTTCACGTACCAATCCTGTCATTCAGCGGTGCGCATGGTTTTGGTACTGCAAGTGAGTCCCCATATTTACTTTCCACATTTCCTAGTCGTTATGATGATATGAAGGCCATAGCAGCCATAGCAGCCTACTTTCAGTGGAAGTCAGTGGTCGTGTTGTATGAAGACGATGAGTTCTGGTTAAATGATGTTTACCGATTGACAGAGGCGCTGCAGGAGTTTCAGGAGAACTGCCTAAACAACAGGACAACAATCTCAAGGACGGCAGCGATTTCTTCTGGTTCAACGCCAGAGCAAATTAATGAAACCTTAATGGAATTGAATAACACAAGTGGTGTTAGGGCTTTCATTGTGCACACGAGTGTGGAAGTGGCTCTCAACATGTTCTCCATAGCACAGGATTTAGGCATGATGAATGAAGGTTATGTTTGGGTTGTCACGGACACTGTTGCTTCCTCTTTCGATTCTCTGTCTTCCTCTTCTATCCAAAAATTGCAGGGAATTGTGGGAGTCAAAAGCGTTGCAACACCCCAATTCACAGAATTACGAAGACGCTGCGGCTCAACTCTTCAGACGATGGTATCAACCGAATTGGGATACAAGCGTACAGTTCCCTTAAACTCATTGCAAGTGCAGTTGCTGCCTTGCGTTCACAGAATATAAAGATTGGATACGATGGACAAATTCCCACGAATGACACGGATTTCTCTGCCTCGATGATGGTTTTAACAGGAGGTGACTTGCTTCGTCAGGAGATTGACCGGTTAAAATCTGGCGCTGTTGGCAGTAATTTAGAAATTCGTGAGTATGAGATCATTAACGTGGTTGGAAAAAGTTATAAAACAGTTGGGTTTTGGACAAAAGACACCGGGCGGCTTCAATCCGCACGCAAAGAAGAGAATAAGCTGGGGGGTATTATCTGGCCTGGCGATACCACACAAATTCCCAACGGTTACAGAAAACTTGTAATTGGAAAAGTCATAGGGAAGAAGGTATCTAATATCAGTGAATTCATAGGCCGGATTTCAGGCTACACGAATGACACATTTCAGGCTGCTGTAGACACACTTCCGTACAATCTGCCTTTTATTTACGAGGCTTTCAACAAGGGCAACTCAAATCAGTCTAATTACGATGCGTTGGTAAACGAGTTATTCGACGGAAATGTAATTCCCTGCAACCCTCTCCAGCTGTTGATGATTTAGGGCTTCCATTATTAGACTCTGTATATTGCCCAAAAGAAACTAATTTGGGGCTAAATTTTTTAATGTGTAGAGATACGACGCGGTGGTGGCAGACGCGACAATATTGTGGAACCGTTCTTTGTATGTTGAATTCACCCAACCATTCACCCAAACGGGTCTGGTGATCATGGTACCATTGAAAAAAGAGAGAGGGCGGACGTGGACGTTTCTCCATCCATTCACTGCAGGGTTGTGGGTTATAGCGGGGGCATTCTTCGTCTTCACAGCGTTCCTTGTGTGGCTGATGGAACATAAGGACAACGAGGAATTCCAAGGGGGAGTTACCCAACAAATAGTAACTTCATTGGCGTAAGAATACATATTGTTATATTCTTATTACAAATCTTCAATTTATTGCAATTTTAGTTACTTTGTGAATTGGGTTCCTAAATTCCTCTGAGAACGAGATTCTTATATTACCTTGTATTATGTGCAGATTGTCTGTCTCTGCCTTCGTATTTGCACACAGTAAGTATTTCTCAAATCCATGACTTCATAATATTTAAGGATATACAGAGATATACTCAATGATTCTCTTACCTAGACAAGTTGAACTTCTCAATTCATAGAGGCAATCTGTTAATTGAACCAAATTGGGACGGTGGATAGTATAAATGCCCTTCTCATTTAAGCGTTTAATGATTATGCCCTTCTCCATCCTCTATTTTTTTTGGGGGGGTGAATATTCATTATAATTTTAAATTATATGTTGCAAAATCTAGTTTATAAAGAGAAGCAATTGAAAAGAATTGCTATAAATTCCTTTCTTTTATCTATGGACAGAGTTCCTAAAAGCCTTCCTCTATCTGAGGGGACTTTCTTTCTTTCATTTCTCGTCCCCTTCCCATCGCTCTACTGAATCACTGATAGAGTATTTAATACCAACTGTTTCAAGTTTAAGCAATATAAACTTCGGAGTTTGGCTCTGCAGGGGGAAACCCTTGGTGGAATTCGTAGCTGCTTGCTTCATCATTCTGTATTCTTATGAATCAAGATTCTGGTGTGCCATAATTCAGCTAATAGTGCCAATTATCTTGTGGATGTGTAATGACATACAGAAGAAGAAGTGAGGAGCACTTTGGGAAAGGGAATCGTAGCTACGTGGCTCTTCATCACTCTAATATTGAACAACAGCTACACTGCACATCTCACCTCTCTTCTGACGGTGCAGAGACTGGTTCCCACCATTACAAAAATGGAAAGCCTCAAAACAAGCAATGTGAAAGTAGGTTACCTGAATAATTCTTTTGTTCAAACGTATCTCACTCATGATTTGCAAATACATGAAGATAGACTTGTACCTTTGGGAAGTCCCTATGATTACGTGCAAAAGCTGATAAGCGAGGAAGTGGGTGCCATAGTGGATGAGAGCCTATATGTTCAAATGGTGAAATCTCTCTACCCATGCGCAAAATTCGAAGTTGTGGATCGAGGATACTTCGACACAGGAGGCTTGGGATTTGTAAGCAATTCTTCCATATCTCACTTCATTCGATAGTTTATTTCTAAATTTAGAAATAGATGCTCAGTTTTGAACTTTACATGTCTGTGACAGTTTTTCCGCAAAGGGTCGCCATTTTTATCAGATATATCTAAAGCGGTGCTCAATGTATCGGAGCAGCATTTCACGGTACAGAGTATAAGCAACAAATGGTTTGGGGAAACAACGACTTCGTGTCCAGATATGGAGACAGGGCTTGACTCCAACAATACACCCATTACTCCAGCCAATCTGTGGATTCTTTTCGTTCTCACCGCATCCGTCTATGCTATTGCAGCGTTGATTCATATTGGCCGAAAGTTCCATCCGAGTCGGCAGAATAGCGGCGCAGCCCATACACCATTTTTCCACGCTCGTAATGACCAAGGCCAAGTCTTACAGATTACGAGGGGCGGCCCCGCGCCCATAGAAAACCAACGCGTATAACGCGGTTTGTGTGAGACCCGCACTTTTGAAGTCAATTATAAGGCATGTACAATTTGTTTATTTCCTCCAATCTCGAAAGCCGTCGTTTGTATAGATATGAATCTAGTTGACGACGTGTATAATGTTGTGGCTTATTTTGGAGGTTCCTATGATATTTTCATGTATGTTCGCAAAGATAGTCTTGATAATTATTGGTCCCTCTTCACTACCAATATTTTTCCTCTTTTTCATATCATGTTAATTGTTTGAATAGTTTGAATTGTTGTATTTTAAAAAGAGCTTATAAAAAAGGGTAATTATCTCAAATTATTATTATTTGATGCTATTTGTGTAAAAATTTGTGTTTTAGTCTGATAATTTTTCATCATGATATCAACACATGTAATGGTTCTACTTCTATGATTCGAGATAACCTCTAGAATTATAAAGACAGTGTTAATATTTGAAATGTTGCGACCACCAATATGTGAATTTTGTTAAATTGGACAATGTATAAAATCAACATTTGATGTACTACTTCACTTATATTTTAGAGTATAAATAAAGATTGTTAGAACCATAATGAAGTGAAATTAGTTTGTTGCATATAGTCAAATTGTTTTGTGCCAAGCATGATAATTTAAAAATGTTTAATGTAGCATTTTTTTGAATGCTTATGTAGGATTTACATCCTAGCTAGCATGTGAAAAAGACAAACTACACTACATTTCTACAACTATTGTTTTCCTTCAAAATTTTGCTATGAATGTGACATTGCAAGCCACCAAGTATAAATCTACAAATTACTTTCTAGTTGAATGCTCCATTTTTTGAAGTAATTATATTTGAAGATGTTGCTAGGCATGCCATTGTCTACCTCGACACATAAAAACTAGAACATGTGAAATATAATTTGATTTGTGTGTCTAGATTTTAGAGGAAAGAAGTAGAATAAAATGACACATAATAGCACTCCAAACATGCCAAATTAGTTTAATTATTTGAGGTATAAATTAACTACTACTTGCATTTTGAAAAAAATTAATGTTATTCCAAGCAGGAGTATCTTGCATCTTTTTATTTTTATTGTACTATAAAATAAGTTTAGACAAGTAGATATTCAAAAGGGATGCATAGTTGATTTGGTCACGAAAGATAGTTTCATAGAATTATTATTCTCATTTTCAAAGATTCTTTTGGTTATATTTAGTAGTTTTTTAGTTGTAGTTTAATTATGGGAGATTGTGCATGAGAAGTTAATATTTTTGAAACATTTGAAGTAATTTTTGAGAAAGGAAATATTATATTTTCTTCTAGAATTTCTTTTGTGAATTTTGAGTATCATTATAATAACGTGCATTTTTTGTTGAGTTTGACAAATTCAAATTAAAATTTTATCATGTCACCATATATTGGTACTTTTGGGGCCATCCATGTTCTAGTTGATGGATATTTTATAGACACTTAGGCTACATTTGGTAGATAAAGAATAAATATGTTAAAAGGATGATGGAGGCATCAAATATTGGAGAAAATTATCCATATTGAGTTAGCTTCTTTCTCAAAAATGGCACTTTTATTGAGAAGAACTATCACATTTGATTCCCTTCTTGTAGCTTATAGGTTTTCTCATTTTGTAACCATGGATAGTTAAGTATACAAGTTGACACTTTGAAGATAGGTAGAGATCCAGTTTAGATGAAGCTCAATAAGGATAGCTTACCAAATAGTTTGAAAGGTTGTGGATCTTAGGAATTATATACTTACAAGGATAATGAGAAAACTTGATGTACCATTATTGATCAAGCTTGGTATGGATGATTTTTTAATGATTTAGGAGATCTCTATGGTTTGGGAGTTTGGGAAGGTAAAAGTTGGGAAATTGAGAATTTATCTTAAGAGATACACCTTCATGAGGGATACAAGACAATTTGGTGAAGCTCCACCTAATCCAAAAAAATATTTTGAAAGAGAAGCTTCTAAAGAATGTGAGGATATAATTAGTTAAAATTTATGCTTCTTATTTTAATTTTTATACTATAAAATTTAAGATAGTAGGTTCAAAAATAAGTTTTATATTTTGCAATAAATTTATCTTAGTGCCATTAGCAATTAAAATGTTTAGTTAGTGTCACGGTTAATCATCTAGATAATTTAATAATATCTTATTATTCTATGTTATTCATTGGGAGATTTCTAGGAAAGGACGTTACCCCTTTAGATATGAGATCATGTGGGAGTCTCATCCAAAGTTCAAAAATTTGGTCGATAAATGGTGGAAGATCCTATTCTATGGTACCCCTATGTTTACTCTTGCCCAAAATTTGAAGCTTATCAATTTTAGAAGCAAGCACTAGAACAATTTCTCCTTTGGGAACTCATTCCACAAAAAATAAAAAGTTATGAAAGATCTAAAAATCATCCAAGATTCTATGGGTTTGGAAAATATTGATTTTGATTCTTTCTCTAAATAACAAAGGCTCAGATTGGAATGACAGGACATTATGAAAAGAGAAGAATTATTTTGGAAGCAAAATCCAAAGTGTGATGGCTCAAGGAAGGGGATAGGAACACCCAAAATTTTCACCAATCTTCTCTAAAACACCGTCGAATAAACAAAACTTGCAAAATTACACTTGATGATGGATTTTTTGCTTCCGAGGAGTAGGACATTGCTCATGCAGCTATAGCTCTTTCTTTAGAGGCATCTATGAAGTTAATACACCAAGAAATGTAACTTTGATGATCTTTTGAATGTTATCCTAAAATATTCAATGAGGTAGAGAGCAAGGATTTATGCAAAGATGTCTCCCTAGAAGAGGTCAAAGTAACTATTTTTTCTTTTGGCACTTTCAAGGCCATTGTCTAGATGGGCTCCCCCCTTATTTCTTTCAAACTTATTGGGATATCATCTTGTGGGACCTTCTCACTACCACTAGAAACTTCATCTAAGATCTAGTTAGATACTAATTTTTTTGAATCAAACCTACATTGTGTTGGTTTCCAAAGTGTCTAATGCCAACTCTATGTCAAATTTTAGGCCTATTAGCTTATCCAACACTATTTATATATTTTTTTCCAAAGTGATTATTAATAGAATAAATCCTCTTCTTCATAGTCTCATTTCCCCTTGACAAAAATGTTTTGTGCTTGACAAACAGATCTTCAATGTTGTTATCACTACCCATGAGCCCATTCACTTTATGAAAAAAATTAAAAGGTTCAACATGATCCTCAAACTAGATGTTTCTTAGGCCTATGATAGATTTCTCTAGCCTTTCCTCTTTGCTATTCTAAAAAATGGCTTTAGAGAAAAGGTTCTTAAAATTATCCATTCTTATATTTCCTCCTTGACTTATTTAGTTTTGGTGAATGGTGTTCCCTATCATAAATTCTATAGTCTTAGGGGCTTGCATCAAGGGGACCCCCTCTCCCCGTATCTCTTCATTTTGGTTGTGAAAGATTTGGGGCATTGCTTCCTCCAACTTATGGCCTCCAACAAACTTATGGGGGTTAGAGATGCTTCCTACTTTTCCCCTGCTTGTCATCAACAATTTTTTGATGACACTATTCTATTTGGTGTTGCCTCTATTATGGAAGAACAAGTATTGAAGGCTACCTTGATAGATTATGCCAAATCTATTGGGAAACACATCAATTACAAGTATTGCAGGATCATCATGGAAAAAATAGGCCCTGAAGTGGCAACAAAAATAGAAATATCAGAGTTAGGAAACTTGACGTAAAAATTTGAATAAGTTATCTATATTATTTCAAAACTATGTAAGAATAGAACTTGTAGCAAATTTAATGTAGTTTCTAAACTACTAGGTTTATTTTTTTTTAAAAGATCTATTTGGTGAAAATTTGAAATTTCAATGTGGTAGTACTTAAATTTCAGGGAAAAAATAAGAAGTAGGTGTCTGTCTAACCACCCTAACCATAATAAAATGATAAATTTTTTATAAGATTTTAGATATAAGTAGAGGATTCATGTCCTATGTGATGCATATTTTTCATAATTTTTCCACGTAAATAATTAATTATGAATTTTATTACAACTTTTAAAAAATATAAAACTGTATGTTTGACCACCATAACTTGGTCAAAACTTCATGAAATTCATTTTTTTTAATCCTATAGTATGTGAAGCATAGAATGTGCATGTTTTGGATTAAAAAAATTGTGATACCATTTGAAAGCTATAGATGTTTTTCAATCAGCCTATCAATCAAGACTTTAATAGTAATTCTAATAGAAAATGAATAATAATTATTTATTAAATTCAAAGTAAAACATAATTTATATTGGTGGGAAGTTGAGAATCTCCTTTAAAAACCCTTTTCGTTTCATCAATTTTGGATTAAAAGAAAGTCGTCAGCCACATACCCTACAAATACCCATCATATCGCTACTTTTTGGCCCATTATGATCTTGCACATACCCTTACAAAAAAAGTAAGCTCTACTTCTTCAATTCAGAGAAAATTTTTAAAGATAAAATTATCCATATTTTGGGTTGCAACCAAGAATTTCTTCTTGCTTCCTATCTTGGTCTTCCACTCACTACTAGAATGTTGTCCAATAACTATTGAAATAATATTTTTGAAAGGCTTCAATGTAAACTTACTAGTTGGAAATGTAAGATTCTTAGTCAAGCTAGTAAATTTAGCTCCTTAAATCCTCCCTTAAAAATATTTCTATTTATTTTTTATCTTTATTTAAAATCCCTAGGCCATGATTAAGAAAATTGAAAAATGCAAAGGAATTTTCTTTGGGTAGCGGTGGAGGATAGAAACAAAATATCCTTAATAAAATGGGATAAGGTTTGTAAACCTAATCACCTTGGGGTCTTAGGCCTCCAAAGACTAAAGTAGTTTAATAAATCCCTCATCAACAAATTTGGTTGGAATTTGATAGCTACCAACAAGGAATGGGTTCACCTCATTTGTGCTAAATATCTTGATAATAGTTAACCCAACTATTTCCTCCCTTCTACTACTCTTCCCTTGGGTTTTTCTATTTGGAATCAAATTATGAAAATCTATAATGTCCTAAAAAGGGGATTGGTTGGAGTTTTGACAAGTGGGTTGAGGGGGGTCTGCTTTCTAAGGACCAAAGGTTGGCTTGGCTTAGGGAACCCCTCTCCTATCTCTTTGACACTAAACTTTATGGATATATAAACTAGAATGGAAATATTTTTAGTATCTTCTTAGAAGAAGCAATTCTAACACGTGGGATCTATGGATTAGAAAGGCTTTATGGATCAACTTCATAAGCTTATTTGTTCTTGTTACTTTTTGGAGATTTATTTTAAATGATGTTTGATGTTGGCTTTGTAACTTGTTGGGGTGCTTTTGTGTTAAAACTATCTACATTCTCATTTCCAATGATAAAGATGATTTTATGATCAATTGGAATGTGGTTTGGAACAATAAAGTTCTTCCTAAAGTTACCTATTTCTAGTGGCTAGCTATGCATAACAAGATCCTTACCATTGACAACCTAAACCATTGGGGTTTCCAACTTTTTAACACATGTAGCCTTTGTCTCAACATGGAAGAAATAGTTTCAATCGTCTCCTCCTTTATTGTGATCTTTCTAGAGAGGTTTGAGATGAGGTTTTAACTCTCTTATCTATCCCCTAGTCTTTGTTGGAGAATAACGTATAATATATTACATTACGTGGAAGATGTATAGAGTTAACTAACTGTATCTATTTCATTCAACTATCCAACCGCCCCTCTATGTTCAACCACTTCTACTTCCTCTACTTTATATGCACATGTTATATCAAATAATAAACATTCAGTTTTATACATTTTACCAAAATTCTTTCCCCCTCCATCTCAAGGATTTCCTTACTTGGTGTTCAGGCTCTCCTTTCAAACATCCTATCATTTGTAAAATTTGAAAATAAATTCCCTCTTGTTTCTTGGTAGCTATAGAAAGAAAGGAGCAATAGGGTCTTCAAGGATCAATCAAGAAACAACAAAACTGTCTTTTAGACCATCAAGAGTAGTATTTAGGATAACTTTTCTTCCATAGAATTCAATTCCTCTAAGAGAATTCCTAATTATATAGATCTAAGGATTAAACAAAATTGGGGAATATCAAAAAGCTTAACTAATTTCAATTGGGCCAATATATCTACTAGACAAATGACAAAATAGACACCCCTATGCACAGGGTGGGCCAAGCTCAAGTTTGATGGTTATTCTAAGGGAAAACCTGGGATTGCTACTATTGGGGGAGTTATAAGAGATGATCAAGGGAAACTTATTGAAGGCCTTGGGAAGGCCATTGGTTAACTCCAACAATGTGGTTGAAGCTATAATGGCTTGGTGGGGGATTAAGCGACTCCTTTGGTTGGGTTTACTCAAGGTGGAAATAGAAGGTGGTCCTAACAAATTTATGTGAATCTCCTCCTCAATAGCAAGCCCCCTCCTTGGAAGATACACAATATATTGAAAACTATGGAAGGGACCTTAAATTTTTTCATCAAATTAAAATTTTCCACATCTTCAAGAAGGTAATGGGGCTACAAACTTGGCTTGCAACTTGGACCTAGTTTACGATGACTAGACTTATTAGAATTCAAATTCAAATATCCTAGGAACCTTTTAGCACATTCTTTCCTTGGATAGACCTAACCATTAATTTCCCCCTCGATATGACTACCCAATTTCTGTGGTTATAATTTTTCTTAATATTAAATATTTTTCCAATGTGCAACCCACACAAAAAATTTAACTAATGCTACAATATAAATTTCCAAGTTGATCCAACTATATATTGAATGTGGCTAAACATATATGCAAAGATTCACCACACTTATATGACTAAAATATTTTTTTATTGTGTAAGGTGTACAACATCATTTTTCCTAAAGTTCACATATTATTTTATACATTTGATAAAGTTAAACCAATAAAATATATCATAATTTCTAACCATGAAATCACATGAATCTACAATATGTTTTCATGCTCCATCAAGATACCTACAATAATGTCCAAGGTGACTACCATCTCAAGAAATAACTCCTTTCATCCTCCAACATGCCAAATATTGAAGAAACTAAATAAGGTTAATAAAATATGCATTGATCCAAAGAACACAAGAATAAAATATAAATGATAACAAAGGCTCCAAAATACTACCAAGGATAAACCTAGATGACTAGAAATAAGAACCATTAAATTTTTTAAAACATATGATTATTTACACCTTCAAAGTTATCCGAAACCATCAATAGAAACATGGCAACAATATATTGAGTTTATAAACTACAATGGCAAGCTCCATGTATAAAACCTATCAATTAAGCACATACATGTCTAGGAACTTCCTTTACATGGGTAATATAAAATCTTAAAATAGATCAAGGAATACCAAGTATAACAATCAAAAGTCAAGCCAATGTGTGGCTAATAATAAAAATAATGAAGTACCTAAAAGAATCATAATGATCAACTTATGTAATAAAAACCTCCCACATGTTGCCTCATAGCTAATCACCATAACTCTAAAAAGTTATTCACACCAAACCATGTGGACATGAGCCTTGATGAAGTAGACATAGAACAAAGAGAGAATTTCTAAAACCCTAAATGGAAATCAAAACTACAAGAATCACAAGGTGTGTATCTCCAAATATGCAATGGATGCCAATGAAGTATTGTAGGATAATAGGATGCTCAAGGAAATTTGATATTCTAGTAATGTTTCTAGTAGTAGATCAAATTAGAGAAAGATATATTGATATATTATTTGATGATTATTTTCAAGAGATATATTCAAAAAATGGAGGTAGGATGGAAGATAATGAGGCTACAAATTAGGACTCAAAAAAATTTAGTTACCAAACATGACCATGTAGTGTAGAAAAATATATCCCTCTACATTTTCACACTTGTTTAGGCCCTCCCTGCTAAAATTGGGCTTCTTTATGCTTTATTTGGTCTTAGTTTGCATCCAAAAGCCTTAATTAATGCATCTTTCCAAGGATAATCCTGAGATATATCAAATGACCAATCAAAATTTAATGATTTTGGATTATATGGATTAGATTTAGTGATCTGGGACTCATATGCCACCTTGCACATATGGGTCCCACATAGGTTTCAAGGCCTAGATCTCAATTTCACATTAAACTAAGCATTTCTTGAAAAATGTGTCCCAAGCTTGGCCTAATGGGACTCATACACCCCAACTGGCGTATGAGTCCTGCTTAGCTTAGACCTAATTTAAATTCAAATTCTTGGTGGGATTTTATTCTCCTAGACCTAATGTCAGTTTGTAGTGTTGTAATTTCATAAAATTTGGCATAAACAAGTACAGATACAAGGTTATTTCACTCATTTTCTCCTAGCAAGTTTAGAAGTCAACTAACACTTTTTGAGATCAAGCATTATAGAAAATTTGTAATCAAGAGAAATTCCAAGAGTTTACAAGAGCATTCAAGAGTGATTATCAAACATTATGGAGCATTATTCAAGTATCAAGAATCATGTCAAAGTCATCATGCATCATGTTTGTTTTTGAGCTAACATTTGCAATGTAGGGTTTTATGATTCATGCAAGCATTCAAATCAAGATCCATATCATTCAAGCAAGAGTCAAGATCTACATTCATGCTAGCCATTTTATACATGTTTGCAACATCTTATTCAAGGGTTTGGTGAGTTGCAAAATTTCATATTTGTTCATTCATCATCCTTCATTCTATTTGATTTAATTTCAAGGTTTGATTGTACCAAAATAGGGTTTGACTAAGGAAAACTCCTATCCACTAACAAAACAAAATCTTTAACTCTATTTGATGTGTGATTTGTAGATCTAGGTGGTTTAGGTTCAAGATACATTGAAGAGCAAGATTGGAAGAAAGTTGTCAAGTTTCCAAAGTTGTCATCTATCTTGCAAGATTGCGGAAAGTGACCTATAGTGCCGAATTCAACATTTTAAAACTAGAGATTTGCTAGGAGAGAAGTTATAGCAGAGCATTAGAGGATATCATAGTTTTGAAGCAACCTTGATATTAGGACTAAATCACCACTTATGGTGTATGAGTGCCCGTATACCTATTTTTAGACTTTTTTTGTAGATCCTGATTCAACAATTACATATTTTGGTTTAGGCCCAAACCCTAAACTAGGGCTAAATCAACCTACTAGAATATGAGTCCCAATGTACATCAAAAATAGTATTTCCATCATTTCAGACCTCAATTCAAGCCTCCTCAAGTTTTTAGGTGCACCTCTGTACTATCTCAGTTTACTGTTTTGATTTGAATTTATTTCTAGGTCATTTAGTTATGTCTTGCATATCATTTACATTCCTAGTCCTTCCAAGACGTAGCTTGGTGGTGAACCCTCTTTTAGTCTTTTATCACACCTTAGGACATCCTATTGCAGATCTCTTTCACTCATTACATTATTGGATTGAGATCTCTAAGGTATCCTTGAGTGAAACTTGAGTGAAATAGGTGGACCCTTATGTTCCATATCCCCCAAGGTGAAACAACCTATTTCTAAGGTTTCATTTTGGTAAACCTAGCCTTTAGAACACTTTATTTTTGATTCAAAGTGCATCATAGTCCTAGATCTATCTTAAATTAACTTGGCATTAGGTTTTGCATTAGTTAATTTGCATTTAGGGTTTCTTAATCTTGCATTAGTGAAAGTGCATAAAGGTTGCATTTTCGCCTCTTACATTAGTGATTTTCACTTAAAATATGCAATTGCATTTAGTTTAGGCATTATTTTAGAACCAAAAAACTTAACATTCACTCAGAATTTTCTAAATTTGTGCAAAACCCTAATCAAGGACTCATACGCCCCTCTGGGCAATTTAGTCCCAATGTAGGTGGTTTTTTCTAAATTTTGGGTATTTTTTGGTGACTATTATTCACTGTTTGAACCCCTGAAAAACCCTAATTGGGACTCATATGCCCCTTTGAGATATTTAGTCCTTTTTTAGATTTTAAACTACATTTTACATCATTAAAAACTATGTTTCTATGTTTTAGTTTGTTGTTATTACATTTCTATTTCAATTTACAAAAAAAATGTTTCATTCATTTCATTGCATCTAGCTCAATTCAGTTCATTTCATGCATTGCATAATATCAAGATTGAATTTACACCTTTTATTCTAAGATCTTGCATTGCATTTCATCATGGATATGTTCTTTGGTAGTTTGTGGACATGTTCTTGAAATCCTTAGTGGATGTGTCAAGATGTGCTTTTGGAAATGACCCTAATGAAATTGAACTTACTCATGCTCACTCAAATCCTAATGCATGTCCTCCTCATGATGTTGAAATCATTGGAGTTGATGATGACAATATGAACAAATTCATAAATTATTTCCTTAACAACCTTGAGACTAATGCATCCTTTTATCCTTCTATGAAATGACCAACACCTCTTGAGATGTTTGGTTTTTTACATATGTATTGACATTGAAACACAAGCTAAAGCAAAGTTCCCTACAATAGGTGAACCTAGTTCCTCTAATCAAGCAAACATTCAACCATCTTATGTTAACAAATTGACCAACACTTCTATCAATCTAGAAGAGACGTATGGAAAAGGACTCATTGTCTTAAGTAAACAAGGATATGATACAACAAGTGAACATGAAATTCATCAACTCTTACATAAAATAAAAATTGAAGATACTAAAGGGTTAGGATATCAAGGTCCTCATCCTGAAATAAGTGCCCTCCTTCCTAAAGAACAACCAATTCCTTGTAATGATGACAAGGATGATAGGATTTTCTTAGGTTCTCCTCCTCAACATTCAACTCAAGAAATTGGTGAATCTAGCAAGCGATGAAGGCATTGAAAACTCAAGAAGCTATAATTCCCTTACCCACCATCTACAATTGAAAGTCATTTACAAATACTCCTACACAAAGGATTGATTACATTGTCACCCATATGTGAAGATAAAAATCCAAATCCTAAGAATACAAACACATCATATTGTCAATATCAGAGAGTTATTGGACATAGTACTGATGAGTGTCGTACTTTAAAACAAATATTTAAAAAGTTTAATATCATAGAAATAATCCTTTAAAGCATATCCTTCCGCTCCTTGCCATGTAATAGTTTTAGGATCCCAATATTCTCACTATTGCATGCTTTACATTAATTAAAAATCATTTCAAAATGCAAGGAGTTCTTTCTCATCATCCACCTTGGCTCATTCTTGTCTTGCACTCAGTGGGGGAAAGAATTAGATAGCCTTGTCCTAGTACCACATTGGTTGTTGTCCCTTTGGCTAGTTTTTCACCTTCTGTATATGATGAATATGATTAGGATGTGGATGACCTACTAATAGGTTGAATCAGATGTGTTGTACTAGTCTTTTACATTGTTTTCTTTTTCATGTTTTGTGTGTGATTGCATGTGCATAATGTGATCCCCTGTACTATTTTGTTTGATGTACCTCTCTCTTCGTGGCATTCCTATATTTGTATCTACATTCTTTTATGTCATAAACATTTGTCTTTTCCTTTGTCTTGTGTTTTCCTTTTGGGAATGATGCAAGGCATCGAGACATTCACCTCTATTCCATGTTGACCCAAAAGCTTTTCCTTTTATATTTTCTTTGTCTTGTGTTTTCCTTTTGGGGATGACATAAGGCGTCGAGACATTTAGGTCTCTTCCATGTTGAACCAAAATGATTTTTCTTTATTCTACTCTCTTTGTGTCATTCTTCTTGTTCCTTGAGTATTTGGGGAATGATGACAGTTTTGAGCTCTTAAAAAATATTGTAGCAAAGACATAACGGCCTCAAATCCTTGGATCCCTTGTGTTATTTTGGGATTTCATTTTGGGGGCAACCCCTTTTCATGACCTAGCTTCATTTGGAAACATATGAGTTGACATAGGGCTTTTCGAACAAGCTCTCATGTCCTCTTTATTGTTAGCATTTATCATTTGCTACTTTAAAGTAACTTCTCACAATATGGTGTTTAGAAATTTCTTTATATAGTGGGGGTATACATTGGTATTACTCTTTTACAACTCATGTTTCATTGTGTAGTCTTCTTATTTCATGCAATGCATCTTTCGCTTTGTGGCGACATTGGGTGTGATGTCCCTCAAGAGCATGATCTCTCTTAGTATATTATATTCCTCTTAGTGGTTTGATGTGACACACTACATCCCCTAAGTTGTGAATCTTCTATTCTTCGATTGGTCCTCTTCTACATTAGGAACAATGTTCCCTAAGTTAAGACCTTACATGAACTAAGAAAGACTCATTTGAATGTACTTTACACTAATTTTGCATTTACAATATCTATTATATGGCCACTTTACATAACACACTTTGCTTACCTATGGTGCCATCTTGTTTGTTCATGAGTATCAAGCATACAAAGCTTTGCTTGCCTCATGAAGCTCAAAGTTCATTGTTGTGTGGCACCTTGTCAAAGTTATCAGGAGGTATATCTTTGGTATGGCTGTACGTATGGGAGATGAACTTAGGTGTGACTTTCACATAGCCACTTGCTTGTTTGTGTGAGTGCATATCAACTGCGTTCATGTGTGTCTCATTGGGGGCTCACCTAGTGGATGGTCTAAGGTTCTACTAGCCCTTGTGAGCATGCATTGGTTTACATGGTGGACATCCCGTTCCACTTGTAATTTTTTTTTCAGAAACAACTTAGATCTGATCCACAACATGCGAGACAAATGGTTGAAGTTTGATCCACCCCTTTTGCTTTTGTTTTTTCTTTTTCTCTTTCATTATGTCTTTGTCAATGTATGCTTGTTCCTTGTTGTTGCTCCTTACATCATTTTCATGTGTGTTCTTTTGTTCCTATATTGGTTTTCCATAGAATCTTGATCTTGGGGGCTTCATCATCCATCTTGATCGTTGCTATCCTATCTTACTAGCATTGGACCATTTGGACCCCTCTTAGTACGAGTTTTGTCTACTTTAGTGTGAGTTTGAAGCATGTTCCTCCTCTAACTAAAGTGGGAGCTAAATGTAGTGTAGGAAAATGTATTTCTCTAAATTTTCACACTTGTTTGGCCAATCCCTACTAAAATTAGGATTTTTCATGCCTTATTTGGTCCTATTTTGCATTTACAAGCCTTAAATAATGCATCTTTCTAAGGATAATCATGACATATATCAAATAACCAATAATTTTTTTAAAGATTTTGGATTGTATGGTCCATATTTAATGATTTGGGACTCATATGCCACCTTGGGCGTATGGGTCCCACCTAGGTTTTGGGGCCTAGATCTAAATTTCACATTAAACTAAGCATTTCTTGAAAAATGTGTCCCAAGCTTGCCCTAAGGGGACTCATATGCCCCAACTGGAATATGAGCCTCACCTAGTTTATACTTAATTTAAATTTGAATTCTTGGTGGGATTTTATTCTCCTAGATCTAATGCCAACTTGTAGTGTTGTAATTTCGAGAAATTTGGCATAAACAAGTATAAATACAAGGTTATTTCACTCATTTTCTCCTAGCAAGTTTATAAGTCAGCTAACACTTTTTGAGATCAAGCATTATAGAAAATTTATGATCAAGAGCACTTACAAGAGTTTACAAGAGAATTTAACAGTGACTATCAAGAATTTTGGATCATTATTCAAGTACCAAGCATCATGTCAAAGTTATCATGCATCATGTTTTCTTTTGAGCTAACATTTGTGACGTAGGGTTTTATGATTCAAGCAAGCATTCAAATCAAGATCCATATCATTCAAGAAAGATTTAAGATTTACATTCATGCTAGCTATTTCATACATGTTTGCAACATCTTATTCAAGGGTTTGGTGAATTGCAATATTGCATATTTGTTCATTCATCATTCCTTAATTCTATTTGATTTTATTTTAAGGTTTGATTACCAAAACAAAGTTTGACCAAGGAAAACCCCTATCCACTAAAAAAACAACATTTCCCCCTCTTTGATGTGTTATTTGCAAATCTAGGTGGTTTAGGTTCAAGATCTATTGAAGAGAAAGATTGGAAGAAAGTTGTCAAGTTTCCAAAGTTGTCATCTATCTTGCAAGATCACAGAAAGTCACCTACAGGGTCAAATTCAACATTATAGAACTAGATATTTGGCAGGAAAGTGTTGATGTTTTATGGCAGCGTCAGTCTCACAATCCAACCCAGATCATGCACACAAAGAACAATTAAATAATAGCCTTTGTCTATTTAATTGTTGTGATCACCTCCTTTGGAGAATCACGCCCTTTGGCAAATATTAATTATATTTAATTCTAGCTTGATTATTGAGGAGACATGATTTATGAGGAGGCTGACTTATCATTTTGTGATGTGTCTCTATGAAAGGATATCTCTCTATGCTGGCCAACCTGATTGTGAAGAGTCACGTCCTTCTCTTGATATTGTATATATATTCATTGGCATTCTCTTTGTCAAGCATTCAACTCATTTGATATTCATATCAAGTTAAGGTTCTTCAAGTGTGAATTTGTCTCTAGAGCAGATCGATATTTGTGTAGAAGATCGAGATCTTTATTAGTATATTGTATCTATCAGTTTCAGTATTTGCATCAGATTGTGATGCTTCTTGTTGGCCTTCTTATCGACCTATTGTAAAGGAGACATTATTATTGTGATTCAATAATATAAGAGATATTATTGGCTGGGTTTTTCTCCCTCAAGAGGAGGGTTTTCCCAGGGTATCTTTTGTGTCTTGTGTTTTATTTTGAATTAATTTTTGTGTATTTAATATGATCATTTAATTTAACATGGTATTAGAGCGGGTTTGAGAAGATCATGATCAGATTTGTTCTCACAGTGATACTCTATCCTCTTTGTTATATTTCTTTGTCTATCTATACTTTAGTCAAGATGGTGAATGGTTTGAAGATTAAGGATAGACTTGAGGGAGCATCCAACTATATATCATGGAGGTTTAGAATCATACTCACATTGGAAGAGAAGGATTTGGCTGAGTTTGCAGAGACCAAAGTTCCCGAACCAGAAGAGGAAGAAGAGAGGTTGCAATGAAGCAAGAAAGACATCAAGGCAAAGACGTTATTGGTTGATTCCGTCAAATACCATATTGTTCCGATTATCTCTAAGTTGAAGACAACAAGAGATATGCTCAAAAAATTGGAGGAGATGTACAAAATCAACAACACAAGTCGGGCACTTGCACTGAAGCAAGAACTACACCACATGAAGATGGCGAAAGGAGAAACAGTGATTTCCTATTTTATGAGGATTTCATAATTAAGAGATCAACTTTCTACAATTGGTCATGTGGTCGATGATAAAGACTTGACGATGCTTGCTCTCAATGGTCTTCCATTATCATGTGAGTCCTACATTCAAGGAATCAGTGTAAGATCCAAACTTCCTAAGTTTGATCGCTTGAGGGCCAATTGCATTCAAGAAGAGTCAAGGTTGGTGGCTAGAGGCGTTGGTCAAAGTACATCTAATGAAGATATTCATGTTCTCACCTCCCAAGCTTCTAAGAAGAAAGGAAAATATGGAAAGAAAGAATTCCACAAAAGGAATCGAGATAATGGAAATGATGGTGCTCCCCCCTCCAAGAAAAAGAGAGACTTGTCTAAGATCCCATGCTTTAGGTGTGATAAGTTTGGCCACTTTGCTAAGCATTGTCCAACTAGACCTAAGCAACAAGCCACCATTGTAGATGTTGATGATGCTTCTCCACAGAAGGATACATGTGAATATTTGTTCTATTCAGCATTGTCAAGCAATGTACCTATAGACACCAACACTTGGTTGATCGATAGTGGTGCTTCTCGACACATCACAGGTTTTAAGGAACACTTATCAAGCTTGGTGGAGAGACAGTCTTCTGAACAAGTCATTATTGGAGATGATGCAAGCTACTCCATGAAAGGGATTGGGACCTCTACTCTTCATTTAGACTCTGACATCACACTTCAGTTGAGAAATGTTCTTTATGTTCTAGGAATCAAGCGCAATCTCATTTCAATTTCATCCCTAGAAGATAAAGGATATCAAGTTGCCTTCTCCAAAGGCAAAGTACTTGTGTGGATGGAGAATTTCAGCTTCAAGGATGCTCAAGTAATTGGAGTTATACATGAAAGTCTCTACAGGCTTTGTACGCATCCACTGTAGGCATTAGTTCATGATTCTTCAAGTTTATGTGATCTTTGGCATCGAAGATTGGCTCACCTACACTTTCGAGCCTTACCTATCATGGAGAAGATGGTTACGGGTCTTCCTAAGTTCAATCAGGAGCATGAAGGAACTTGCAAAGGTTGTGCATTGGGTAAGAATACAAAAGCTCCCTTCCATAGTAGAGAAAGTAGATCTAAGTGTATTTTAGATCTTATTCATTCTGATTTATGTGGACCTATGTCTATTCCTTCTTCGAGTGGGTTCTTGTATTATGTTCTTTTTATTGATGACCACTCTAGAAAAACATGGATTTATTTTTTGAAAACTAAAGAGTCTAAGGAAGTGTTAGGAAGTTTTAAGGAGTTTAAAGCTTTAGTAGAGAATATTTCTGGTAAAAGAATCAAGGTCCTTAGATCTAATAATGGTGGAGAATACACCTCTGGCAACTTTCAAGATTTTTTTGTTGATACAGGGATTAAGAGGGAGTTCTATGTCCCCTATAATCCTCAATAGAATGGTGTTGTAGAGAGAAATAATAAGACAATCGTGGAAGCAACAAAAGCCATGATCCATGACCAAGATCTGCAAACCTTCTTATGGGTAGAAGCTTCGAGGACTGCAGTATATGTATTGTAGACATATTAAATTAGCATCATTCACATTCATCCATTGATCAAGTAAATCAGGTTCATTTAGTTCAATCTCTAAGGATCATCCATTTAAATTGAATAAATTAACTTTATTTAATTTAAGCCTATCATTACCTCATTTGATTAAATAAATCAATTTTAATCAAATCCTAACATTCCATCTTTTATAAATCATCTCTCAAGCTCATCTCCTTCAAATTAATTAACCTTTATCTCACATCCCCCTTTTTTAATTAAATAAACCAAACTTTATTTAATTAAATCCCAAATTCATATTCCATCCCTTTTGATTTAAATAACTCAAAGTATTTAAATCAAATAGGTCAAAAGCATCTAATCATCATCTAATTTATTCAAACTATGATTAATCTAATCTAACCACCCATCACATCCTTTAGCTTTTCCCACTTGCACCAATAAAGCATTTAATTCATTTATAAATTCATCATTTTCCCTCAACAAAACATCTTTGGAAGAATATTCCTCAAGTTTTAATTTGAAAGCAAGTTGACTTGTCCCTTCCAACATGGCAATAACTTCTCTCTTACATGTCCCCCACTTGGAATTTAAGTCTCTTTTTCTCCCTCCAACAAGCCAAATTTGAATTTTGAAAAGGCCAACCAATCCCATTTATTGGCACATTGACCAAAACTTGCACATTCCTCAACCACTCACAAGGTGACAAGTGGCTCCATCTCATTGGATAAAACATTATCCCACAATGCTCTCTTTTGAACACTCTTTCAACTTGAGAGTCTATAAATGGAAGCTTCATTCTTCAACAAATCATCCACAATCCTCATGCAAAGTTACTCTCTTCAATTGAGAGCTAATTTTGTCCATTGCATCCTCATCATTGCTCTCAATTAGTTTGTGTTGTTATCTCGTTTATGAAGGCATGATGCATTATTTCATAGGAGCATTTAGTAAGTTTCCATGAACTAACCTTCTTCATGGAGTTTAGAATGTTTGCAGATTTATGGGTGCTTCATGAACAAAATAGAAGTCCTCACAAGATCCTGGAGAATATGACTCCGAAAGAAGCCTTTATAGGAAAGAAGCCTGAAGTTAGTCATTTAAGGATCTTTGGATGCCCTGTCTATATTCATGTTCCAAAGGAAAAGAGAAAAAAGTTGGAGCCTTCTGGAAAGAAGGGAATTTTTGTGGGCTACAACGAGACATCAAAATCCTATAGGATATACATTCCAGGGAAAAATTTGATCGAGATCAATAGGGATGTCACATTCGAGGAAGATGTTGCATTTAGGAGATCTAAGGGCACTCATATGGAAATCGATAATGAAGATTCTCCTTAGGATATGGAAGTTGACCATACTCCTGAGATTCAGAGGGAGACTTCAGAAGTGAAAGAAGATTTTGATCCTATTGAACCCTTAGAACCTACTGATGGGCCTACCGACATTGTAATTGGGAGAAAAAGATCTCTATGGGGTAGGCGTACTATGGAAGAGGCTGAAAGTTTTGCAGCTCCTAGAGGCACATTCAGAGAAAGTAAAAGGCCACATAAGTTCTCTAGTTATGTTGCCTTAATGAGTCAGATTATCAAATCTGAGCCTACCAGTGTTGAGGAAGCATCTAGTCAACAAGTTTGGAGAGATGCTATGGTAGAGGAGTACCAGTCAATTCTCAAAAATGATGTTTGAGACATTGTTCCTAGACCCAAAGGCAAGTCTATGGTATCTTCAAAATGGCTCTTCAAGACCAAGCATGCAGTTGATTGAAGCATTGAGAAGTACATGGTTAGATTTGTTACTCGTGGGTTTTCACAGAAAGAGGGAGTTGATTACAAAGAAACATTTTCTCCTGTTGCTCCCTATACTTCTGTTAGAACCATCATTGCTATTGCTGCATCTAGAGGATGGAAGATTCACTAGATGGATGTGAAGACAATGTTTCTGAATGGTTTGATTGAGGAAGAAGTTTATATCGAGCAACATGATGGATTTGAGGTACATGGGAAGGATTCTCATGTTTGCAAGCTAAAGAAGGCTCTGTATGGTCTTAAGTAGGCTCCTCATGCATGGTAAGAAAGGATTGATCATTACCTGTCAAGTTTTTGTTTGTTGAAGAATGATGCTAATTCAAATTTATACTTCAAGGTAATTGATGGTGAAGCATTAATTTTGGTCTTATATGTTGATGATTTGATTCTTATTGGAGAAGATCACTTGATTCTTGAGTGTAAGAAGGAGTTGGCTTTTGAATTTGAGATGAAGGACCTTGGGCTTATGCATTACTTCCTTGGCTTAGAAGTCTAGTAGAAACCAGATGAGATGATTCTAAGTCAAGGAAAGTACACCATTGATATACTTAAGAGGTTTGGTATGATGGATTGCAAATCCATGTCTACACCCATGGAAACCAACCTACATAAATTGAAGGAGGTTGTAGCTAGTTCATACTTGGTGGATCCTACTATGTACAAACAACTGATCAGGTCCTTGATGTATCTAGTTAACACTAGACGAGATATCTATTATGCTGTGAGTACACTTAGTCAGTTCATGTGTGAACCAAGATAGATACATCTTGTTGCAGCTAAACATATCCTGAGATACTTGTGTGGGACAGTTGGATATGGGTTGAGATATTCTTCAGATGCAGACTTGGAGCTACATGGTTACACTAATTCTGATTGGGCAAGGTGTGTCACTGATCGGAAGAGTACCTCTGGGTGTTGCTTCAGTTTGGGTTATGCTATGATATCCTGGTCCAAAAGGAAGCAGTCATCTGTGGCATTGAGTACAATAGAGGAAGAGTATATTGCTGCTTGTATGGTAGCTCAAGAAGTAGTGTGGCTTTGTAAGCTCCTTGCAGGATTGTTTGGAAAATCAATGGAGCCTGCAATCATTCATTGTGATAACCAGAGTTGCGTGAAGCTTTCTGTCAATCTTGTGTTTCATGACAGAACCAAGCATGTTGAGATCAAGTATCACTATATTAGAGATATGGTACTGCGGAAGGCTATACAACTAAGGTATATCAACACTGATGAGTAGACAACATACATTCTCACCAAGCCTCACTCCAGAATCATGTTTGTGTACTTTCGAGATAAGCTTGGTATGGTGGAGAATCCAACCTTAACTGAGAAAGAGTCTCAACATCAGTGAGCCTGTTTAATGAGTTCTTCTCTGTGAGAGAATTTCGAGGTGAAATCCCTTGTTAATGCATTTCTCTTTGAAATTTGAGGTGAAAGCCCTTGTTTCCACCCTCTGAAAGAGTCATGGTGGATGTCATGTGTGTGACTCCATGACAACATCACGTGAGAGAGTCTGTGATGATTTTTTTGTGTACCTGTGTTTCACCCTCTGGGAGAGCCATGGTGAAAGTCATGTTGAGGTGACAACATCACACAAATGATGAACACTTGTACATACCATACATGGTTGTAGCAATTATGGTTGATATCATGTTGAGGTGATATCTGATATCACGATGAGGTGATATTATTCTTCTCCACTCATGGTTGTAGCCATAGTGGTAGTCATGATGATGAGGTGATTTGACTTGTGCAGCTAAAAGTATGCTCCTTAGCTGAGAGGGAGTGTTGATATTTTATGGTAGCATTAGTCTCATACTCTAGCCCAGATCGTGCACACAAAGAACAATTAAATAATAGCCTTTGTATATTTAATTGTTGTGATCGTATCCTTTGGATAATCACGTCCTTTGGAAAATATTAATTATATTTAATTTTGGCTTGATTATTGAGGAGACATGATTTATGAGGAGGTCGACTTATCATTTTTGGATGTGTCTCTATGAAAGGATATCTCTCTATGTTGGCCGACCTGATGGTGAAGTGTCACATCCTTCTCTTGATATTGCATTTATATTCGTTGGCATTCTCTTTGTCAAGCATTCAGTTCATTCGATATTCATATCAAGTTCAAGTTCTTCAAGTGCAAATTTGGCTCTAGAGAAGATTGATATTTGTGTAGAAGACTAAGATCTTTATTAGCATATTGTATCTATCTGTTTCAATATTTGCATCAGATTGTGATGCTTCTTGTTGGCCTTCTTATTGGCCTATTGTAAAGGAGACATTCTTATTGTGATCCAATAATATAAGAGATATTATTGGTTGGGTTTTTCTCCCTCAAGAGGATGGTTTTCCCAGGGTATCTGCTGTGTCTTGTGTTTGATTTTGAATTAATTTCTATGCATTTAATCTGATCATATAATTTAATAGAGAGAAGTTATAGTAGAGCATTAGAGGATATCAAAGTTTTAGAGCAACCTTGATACTGGGACTAAATCACCATTTGTGGTGTATGAGTCCTAGTATACCTATTTTTAGACTTTTTATGTAGATCTTGATTCAATAGTTCTAGATTTCAATTTTGGACCAAAACCCTAAACTAGGAATAAATCACCCCTATTGGCATATGAGTCCCAGTGTGCATCAAAATTAGTATTTCCAACATTTCAGACCTCAATTCAAGCCCCCTCAAGTTTCCAGGTGCACCTCTGCACTTTCTTAGTTTACTGTTCTGATTTGAATTCATTTATAGGTCATTTAGTTAATTCTTGCATATCATTTACATTCCTAGTCTCTACAAGCCCTAGCTTGGTGGTAAACCCTCTTTTAGTCTTTTATCACACCCTAGGACATCCTATTGCAAATCTCTTTCCCTCATTACATCCTTGGATTGAGATCTCTAAGGTATCCTTGAGTGAAACTTGAGTGAAATAGGTCCCTTATGTTCCATCTCCCCCAAGGTGGAACAACCTATTTTTGAGGTTTCAGAACATTAAGAGAAAGGTGGGAAAAATTTATCGAAGAGACTATGTAAAGACTAACTGATAGTGGACACTAGTGTATCACATGCATGTCTACATGTTGCACTAGTGTCTAATCACAACAAGCTTCTGAAAGCTTGATACACTACAAAAATATGAGATAAACATAGAAAAGGTATTGGTTTACATAGAAAAGTTGAGAAAAGAAAAAAATATAAGACATAGCATGACATCAAAGGAGAAAAAGTTAAGCCATGAGCCAAGTGAGCCTAAAAACACACTAAGGGTTACGACCACTAAAGTAATCCTAGTGTATCACTTTAAAATTGTAGAGGCATACAATTTTCAATGTTCCACCTTCATTATTCTATGTGATGAGATTTTCATAATTTTATTTGATTGATTATAATATATTTAAAAAGTCTGCCATTTATTTTTACATCTTGAGTGTAATTATTTAAAAAAAAAATTGATTATAAATTTCAATATTTACTTTAAAATTAAATGGCTAGGATATTTTTAGATAGACCAAGCCTTAAATTAATTTCATACTTATTTAACATAGAAAACTCATTCCATATGATCTAAACTTATGATTTTAGTTCATTTTTAAATGCATTAAACCCAAATAGAATGTTAAAATGTGACTAAAACTAGTTAAATCTAGACCCTAATCAATCCATTTTGAATGGGTGTTGTTTGATCTACTATTTAATTATTTTTAATTACACAATTTTCATATCCATTCAATTTATTTTTCTTTTTTCTACAAAGTAGGAATGATTAAAGAACTATATAAAAATATGAATTGATGGATAACAAGTTGTATTTCTATTTCATACTATGAACTTAAGAATATGGTATGTTAATAAATACATGTAAACACAAGTTACTATAAATAGTAAGGAAATATTATTAAAATGGGTATTTTCCTAGCTTATATTATTATTAATTTATGAAGATAAAGGTAGGATTTTTGAAAGGGTCCTCACTCTTTTGTACAAAGCTAGAAAGATAGGAAAAATAATCTTAGCAAACAACCAAGGAACATATAACATGAAACAATGAGTACAAAGGCTTCAACATAACATCAAACAATCATCATCCTAAATAAATGGGTTGGGCAGAAAAAACACATCCAACCACTCTAGAAAAGTAGCAAGAAATGGTCATTGAAATTATAGACTCAAGGAAACTAGAAGGTAATATTTTCTAGAGAATTGTAAATTTTTTATTTGAAACCATCTAAAGAGACATTGATGCTATTTTATTTCTTGTCAGGACACCCGTATTTTGAGATTGGTCCAAACTTAGGAGGAACCTTAATGTGATCATATTGATTCCAATACATCTTCACTATCACATTTTTCCTCATCAGATAATGGTCAATGAATAAAAGGTAGAGAATGTAAGAGGGGATACCAAAAGGCCTAATATAAAGCTCCTCACTCCCAACCTTATTACCTAGAATTTGATCCCTATGTTTTTCCTTTGAAAATTACTAATTAAAGACTTCCCACACAACTTCTTGAAGAGGCACTACACCACTTTGAGGATGACCATGTTGCAAAAGGAAAATTTTCCTTTCCAATTACCCAAATTTGAGCTTAGGGTAATAGAGGATGGAAGCATGTTACCCACATTCACATAGACATAAAGTTTGGAAAACAACAAACACTTAATAGAAATAGTCACTAGATTAAGGATAATGAAATGACCATCTAAAAGAGAAATACCTTTCAAGATCTCCTCCCAATTAAATGACATTAGTGCAATTTGTTAAGAATAAGTCCAAGATTTTTAGAATATCTTAATTAAAACTCAATTTATATAAAAATATTAGATTTAGTGTAATTTAGAATTGGTTGAGTGTATTTTAAATGTAATATAATTTATTTGTAAATTTTATTTTTTTATAATGAACATTAAAAATTTAGATTGCTTATGAGTTCATATTATTTGAAATTGTTTCATCTAAGCTCTATCAAACAAATGATAGTCTTAACAAATATAATGATTGATCTTAATACACAAGAGACAAATAAACTTTAAAACTATATCAAAAAGACTCTCAAACTGCTAACGATTGAAACTTGATATAATCTAAAAGTTAAATGATCCCATCTTCAAAATACTAATTTACATTGTAATAATTTTTGAAATAAATAAAAAAAAAAATTAATATTAATTTGAAGAAAGATTTTTTTTTAAAAATCTCCCAATAGTTTATCACTTAAACCTTATAAACTACATAATAGCCTAAAATTATGCTTTAGTATGCCACTTAACAATCAAATGCTTGAACTTTGAATGGCAGTGGAACACTATAAAACCTTCTTTGTCTCTCCCTATTTTCTAGTAGAGAATATTTTGTATAATAACACAATTTTGATGGGCTACTTTGTCATTGAAACCTTTCAAACCATAAAAATTCTAAAATTATGTTTTGGTGGATTAGGATTTATCTTTAAATGTGAATAAATGATTTGCTTAGCAAGTTAAGGGTAGGTCTTCATGCAGTTGTTTAGCTTATTTTGGCTAGTAGCCACTCTTCAACTTATTTAGGAATTATTTGTGAAGCTAGTGGTCCTGTGACTATTTATTTTTCTACTTATTTTTAAGTAGGCATTTTAAATTTGTATTAATAGTATTAAAAAGAAATGTGTAGTTAAAATTTGGAGAAAAAAATTGAAGATAAATTATTAAAATAGAGGGAAAGAAATTTGTAGTCACATGACATTTTGGCAATATGTAATAGCTGCTTATTTCCACCCCTTATTTTTTTTACAGCTTATTTTCAATTTTTAAGTAGGAGCTGCTCCAATAAAATAGAGAGATTTCAAATTATTCTTTTTTCATAATTGAAAACTCTACGAGAAAATAACGTTAAACAGCTGCATGAAAACATGGAATAATACTTGAATTCTGAATGACGGTGGAACACGGCGGAACCTTCCATGGGATAATACTTGAATTCTGAATGGCGGTGGAACGAACCTTCCTGCTCTCCCCCTATTTTCTATCGCAGAATATTCAATATAGTACCTATTTCTCCGCGTCGATCTGTCCTGTAAACGTTAGGGTGACTCACAGGCACCTTCATAAACAAAATAATTTCTAAAATCAATAACGTGAATAAAATTGGCCATTTGACAAAGTCAAAATACTTGAACTAAATATCTGGTCATTAAAATTAATTTAACTTTGATAGATTTCTGATAAAAATTGATATGCAGATAAATAGGTTTTAGAGCTCGGAGTTCATGTGCACCGTCGCGTACAATTTTATGAGATAAAATTGCGCAACTTAAGCTAATTCTTAATTAATTTATAGGCAATTCACCGGGCTGGTAACGTTTGTTTGACTGCTTGGCTTTGACTGGTAGCAAATGTTCATCAATATATTCATTGGCAGGTGCATTTGCATTTTCAGCACAATTAGCTTCCCAAGCAGTGACTTGCACAATGGGTAGTATTCTTTGCGCCTCTCTGCTTTCAATATACAGTCTATTGATTTTACTGGTCTTTGATGTTACTCTCTCCACCGGTGCTGATGATACACGAAACATTGCTGCCATACTTGACGTGAGCACACCTGCGGGAAAGGCGGCGAACATGTCTTTACACTTTGGTCTCCAAGATATTAACAGGGAGGTAGCTAATGGTACTCGCTTCAACCTCACAATTCGAGAATCTCGAGGAATTGTAGGAAACGGTGAGAACATACCCAAATAGTTTCAATGGTTCAAGTTTCTTCTCTGTTTTCTTTTTTCACAATATTTTGAGTTTGCTTCCCAAATTAGTTGCTTAATTCTCACAATAAATTCGTTTGGGGAAATGTTCACACAGTTGTGCAAGTGTTCAGAAGTGAGGTTGCGGCAATTCTGGTGCAGGACCCTAAGATTTCGAAGTTTTTGGCCTCCGTAGCGGAAGAAGTTCATGTACCAATCCTGTCATTCAGCGGTTTGCATGGATTTGGCACTGCAGTTGAGTCCACATATCTACTGTCTACATTTCCCAGTCGTTATGATGATATGAAGGCCATAGCAGCCATAGCAGCCTACTTTCAGTGGAAGTCAGTTGTCGTGGTTTATGAAGATGATGAATTCTGGGTAAATGGTATATACCAATTGAGTGAGGCGCTGCAGGAGTTTCAGGAGAACTGCGTAAACGACAGGACGACCATTTCACGGACTGCGGCGCTTTCTTCAGGTTCGAAGGCAGAGCGAATCAGGGAAACCTTGATGGAATTGAAGAATAAAAGTTGTGTTAGGGCTTTCATCGTGCACACGAGTGTTGATCTGGCTCTCAAAATGTTCTCCTTAGCACAAGATTTGGACATGATGAATGAAGGCTATGTCTGGGTTGTCACAGATTCTATTACTTCCTCTTTAGATTCTCTGTCGTCTTCTGCTATCCAAACATTGCAAGGAATTGTCGGAGTTAGAAGCGTTGCAACACCCCAATTCACAGAATTGCGGAAGAGGCTGCATCTCATCTCTTCAGACGATAGCATCAAGGCTGGGCTTAAACGTCACACACTAAGCGTTGAACGCTTAGTGTGGGCCCCTCCAATCTGCAGCCCCGTTTTCCTGTCTCCGTTCCGCTAACTCCCAAATGCACCGGCCATCCACCATACGTCATGTCATTAGCCATTATATAATGTGTCGTAGGATTTGTCGGGCTGCTATAAGGTACCGGTGAACTTTACCTCCTCCCCCATTATATAAGTTAATGTTTTAACTTATATTATTTATTTATTTTTTTGTATTATATATAAGGGGGTCACAAAAAATATAAATATTATTTTATTTTACTTTTTATTGTATATTAAATAATTTTTTTCTGTTATATGTGTTAAATTGAAACTAAAATTGTTTAATTTAATATTTATTTTTACTAAATATATTATTTGTAATTAAAATTGTTAAAGTGGTTTTTACTAAGTGTATTTATAAATCAATTATATGGTTTGTATTTTTATGTAAAGTAAATATCTATATTTTATAAAATTTATATGTTTTATTTTAATAAAATAAAATTTAAAAAATAATTTTGAGTAATTTGATTAGTTAATGTATTTTATTTTTTATTATTATCTTTATTAAATTGACAATTCATCTATAACGACCAAGTATTTAATCTTATTAAATATTAATTTTCTAAAAAACATTGCATCTCTTATTTTACAATATTATTTTATAATATGATGAATACAAAGGAATAAATTATTAGGCCATCAAACCCACTAACATATATTAAAACCAATGCACTTAACATTGTCCAATAAAAATAATGCAATACATATTTTAACCATAAAAAACATGATATTAATAAATAAATAAATAAAATAAAATTTAAATTGTGTTATTTAACTCTTAAGTGAAGAAGAATCTTAGATTGAGATTTTAAATTTTTATGGTTAGTTATTAAAAAATTGTAAGAAATATTTGTTAGTCTGTAAATAAAAGAGTACTTAGATTATGTTTTTTAACTCTAAGTTTGAATACATTGGTAGTTAATTTATTTGACTTTAATTCTTACTTTATGTAAATTGAAAGAAAGATAAAATTCTTATGTAACAAGAGCTGCCAAAAAGTTATAGAATAGTTATATTTTAATTAGTTGTGTTTAATGAATTCAAAATTGTTTGGGAAGACTATAATAGGTATGAGGGGGAAATTATAATGGTAAGTGAAGTTTTACTCCATAGTGTATGAGAAAGTGCACAAGAAGCCTATGCCTAGAATGGATCCATTATTAATAAAAGAATTTAGAGTGAGAAAGCTAGTAGCATGTTGGATCTATCCTAAAATACCCTCATCATGGTTGAAATTACTCTCATAAATCCTCACATTTTTTCCAATTATGTACTTCCTAAAATTGTGAAGTATGATTTTTTTTTCATTTATCTAATTCAATTGCTTCTATTATGAATTGAAGAAAGATAGGGGGTATCCCTATAATATTATTTAAAATTAGGGGAATATTATTTAAAATTAAAATTAAAGTAACAAAACACTCAAATGATTTATAAATAGAAACAATTTTAAAAAAATTCTAAAATATTTGCATAGATTAAAGAATAAGCTAATTTGAACCATGCTTACCCCACACAGTCTTCAAGTGGCCTATAGTAAATTTATAATATTTCTTTTATAGTTAATTTTTTTAATTTTAGAAACTTCTTTTATGTTTAATAATTTGACATATTTCTTTTATAATTTTTTCTTTTAAATTTTAGAAACTTTTATGTTTAATAATTTAATTTTATTATAAGTTCAATTTAACTTAGACTGCACTTAATAATGTTTCTAAGCATTCCAAGCAAAAGAAAAAAGTTTAATCGTTCAACCAATAAAATATTCACTTAACAATATTTTAATAATTACCTAAAGCATATATTATTCAATAGTTGTCATAATAGTGACAGATGGGGCAAAAAAAGTCTAACTTATAATTAAAACTAAAAAAATCTAATTTCTTTACTTTTTTTTCAGGTCATGAATATAGTCTTTTATTATTACTAGTAACAAACTTAAATTTTATTTTTCTAACTATAAGTATATCAACATCTTTTACATATATTTCTAAATATAAGAATGCTATTTTAATTAAATTTATTAAATATATTTTTTAATACAAAGAATATTAAATTTATTTTATTATTAATCTATTATTAATGAAGATTATAAATATAAACCATATATATATGGTGGGGCCCACCAATGTACCTCTAAAGAATAATAACATTCTCAATTTTAAAGTATTTTTATTAAAATGTTAAATATTATGATTGTATTCACAAGAAATATATCTATTTTGTACAACATATGGATATGTATGGAATGTACCATATATATATATATATGGTGGGGCCCACCAATGTACCTCTAAATGTTAAATATTATGATTGTATTCACAAGAAATATATCTATTTTGTACAATATATGAATATGTATGGAATGTTTTCTATTTCTTTTTTCTTAAAAGTGGGTGTAAATGTTTTGAATAATTTTAAAATTGTTATAATATTCAACATGGTAAAGAATATTCTATTACTTCAAAGTAAATTAAATATTTATCTTTTGCAATGTTAAAGTACATTTTGGAGAAGAACATATATTATTTATTCACTTAATAGTAAACTATTTTTTTGCTTTATAAAAAATATGGACATAAATTTTGCTTTTAATAACATAATATAGGTAGATGAATTTAATGAAAATTAATAATAGATGTATTTAAATATTAAATATTAATATCTATGTATATACAAGTCAAAAAATGGAGAAGAACATATAGTTATTTATTCACTTAATAGTAAACTATTTTTTTACTTTATAAAAATATGGACATAAATTTTGCTTTTAATAATGTAATATAGATAGGTGCATTTAATAAACAAGAGCTAGGGCAGTGAAGTTAAAAATTTATAAAATAGTTATGTTTTAAAAAGTTAGAAATGAAATTATTGATGAGGTGGGACTGTTGTGTAAGAAGAACAAATGATTAAGTTAAGGATTGTATTTGTTGTTATAACTTTAGTTGTAATATATTAAATTATATTTTAGATGGTATATATGTTACATATATATTGTATATATATTATAATATTATAATGATATTAAAATTATATATTAGATATTATATATGTTACATAGGTATTATATAGTGTATATATTATAATATTATAATATGTTGTTAAATTAATAATATAATATATTAAAAATATATCATTTATTTGAATTTTTTATTAGATTATTTTATATATTTGAATTTAATAGAAAGGAAAATATAAAAATAGATAAGCTAAGTTAAATCATTAACATAGGAGATAAAATTTCTTACTTTATAAAGTTAAAAAATGTTAATTATTATATTAACATTTATTTTAAAATAACCATAATTCATTGATATAAAGGGGTTGAGATCAAATTTTTAAACTTAATTATTATAGTGAATGTCTTAAATAATTATTCTTTTGGAAATATCAAAACTAAGAATGAAACCAACATAAAATTTTAATAAAATATATTTCAATAAAATGTTGTGTACACTAAATTAAAGCATTTATATTGTTAGTCAAATTGTAGGGAAAATGAATAAAAAGTATTGCTTGGTAAAATTGGAAAACATGATTATTATAATGACACAATTTTAGATGTATTAATAAAGGTATAAGGAATTTATTCATATTTAAAAAATAAAAATATATACTATCTAGCAACAATTTTTTTGGGGCTAGAAATTTATAAATTATAGGTTGAATGGTAAGGCTAACAATTTTTGTTGTGGTTTGTATTTTTCTTTTGTGCTGTTTGTGCTAGGCTATTGCCCATCTATCTTTCACTATCTTTGTTTATGCTTGTTCGGTGGGTTGAGGTGTCTAATAAATAAATAAAAAGTTTTACTTTGTAAAATTGGAAAACTTGATTATTATAATGATGAGTTTGTTTACATTAAAAGAAGGAAAATATCACATGAAAATGAATTATTCACATTGGGAAAATCCTACTTATAGCAACACATTTTTTTCACTTAACTATTAAAATTCCTAATAAAATAAATAAATATTATAGTATAGCATAATAGCACAAATTCTAATTAATTTTAAAATATCAAAATATAATTAAAAGAATAAAAATAATTACCACTTTATACCACTAACCTAAAAAATGAAAAAAGAGATAAAAAGTCTTACTTTGTAAAATTTGAAACTCAGTCAAACTACATCTTATACAAACTAAAAATATATATCTTTACTTGGTAAAATTGAAAAACCTAATTAATAGATAAATGCTAACCTTATAAAAGACTCAGTGATTCATAGGTATATGTAACAAGTAAATAAATTTTGAAGAGTTTAAATTTTTTCCTAAAAATTAGTTGAATATTTTTTATTACCCACCATTCCATAATAATAAAATGTCAAAAAATTAGATATTCATCACATAGATAAATGGACAAGTGGATCTATAGTCACCAAGTATTTAATCTTATTATATATTAAATTTCTAAGAAGGCACTAGAACTTCATACCTTCCAATATATTTTTATAATAATATGAAGACTAAATAACATAATATATAGGGAAAAAAATCAACCCTTCAAACCCACACTAATATAAAATGAAATTAATGTACTTGAAATTATTTAATAAAAATATTAATATTTATTTCAAAGGGATCCCATAAAAATAGTAATAAACATTTATATTCATAAACATGTGATTATAAATCTAAATTTTAACCAAAAGACAAGGTATTAACAATATAATTGTTAACTGTCTCATCCTATGTATTCTTATAGAAAAGATAGAGTACTATGCTAAAAGAAAGATATGAGGGAAAATTTTAATTTTATATTATTTCAAAGGAAAGTATTGGTATTGTTATTTTACTTTATTTGTACAAATGATTTAATCTTATTTAATTTAAATTTCTAATGTGGCTAAACACATCTCCTACATGCACCACACTAAATATTTATTTAATCTACAATATTATAATATTTTTTTTTATATAAGGTGTACAATACCTAATCTCAGTACTTGAAACCTCACCTAGAATCCTTGTGAAATCTTTTGTGTGTTAAGTTTTCTAGATTTTAGGTTATTGGGATTTCCCATACATTCATGCCTTTTTTGACATCTCCAAACCACAAAGCTTAAAAACTATTAAAATGTCTAGGTGATTATTTTACAGAGAATTTTAATCATGAACCTTACTTGGTTACATCTTTCTATCCACCTCAAAGATTTGAAACCCCACAAAATCCTTCATCAAAATTAATCTAAGTATTTTGGAGTGTTGGAGTTCCTCATCCCTTAGGAATAATTTGCAAATAATATTATGAGTAATTAAATACATAGGATTTATAAGGTTGATGATAGCTTAATCCTCAATAAAAGAAGATGATAAAACTAGATTTTTCTAGATATAGTATAATGATAATATTATACTTTTATATTATATTTTTATATTATATTTTTATGTTATATTATTATATTATATTATATAATATTTATATATTTTATTATGATTTATATTATATATTATATTATTATCTTATAATATATCATAACGTATGTTATAATATTATAAATAATATAATTATATATATAATACTACAGTTTAAGTATAATGTATAATATATATATAATACAAACATAATTTAATATATTATATATTTAAACTATTATATTATATATAAGAATATAATATATTATGTGATAATACATCACATATAATAGTTTGAATATTATAATTCTACATGGGTTTTTTAATGCATTACAAAATTTATATTATGCTTATTTGTATAATATAATATTAAACTATTATATTATAATATTTATATCTAATATAACAGTATAATATTTATAATATAATATATTATAACATTTATATATTATTATATAATATAATATATAATATAACATATCTAGCTTGGCATGGTGTGATGGTTTATAGGTGGCATTGTTGTTTTTGCCACCAAGGTTGAAACCCCATTGGGGTGGTATTGTTGAATGGTTGTATTCCAGTTCATAACTCTCATCAAAAGTGCTTACCCCTTGAATAAAAAAAAATATATAATATAACATATTATTTTATATTATATTATAACAATATTATATATAATATAATATTTAAAATACTATATTATAATATTTATATGTAATATAACAACGTAGTATTCATTATATATATAAAATCAACTAATCAAATTATTCAAAATTATTTTTAAATTTTTATTTTATTACAATAAAGCATATAAATTTAATAAAATATTTTAATTACAAGTAATATTCTTAATAAAAATAAATACTAAATTAAACAATTTTAATTTGAATTTAACAATTGTTGTGGACATATTATATAATATGCAATATAAGATAAAATTATATAATATATTATATTATACAATTATTAAAGTAAACAATTTTAATTTGAATTTAACACATATAACTATTGTGGACACACTATATAATATGCAATATAAGATAAAACTATATAATATATTATATTATACAATTAAAAATAGAGCTGCCTAATAAAGAAGAAGTAAAACAATACAAGTTAAAGATAAAATTATAAAATATATTATATTATACAATTATTAAATTAAACAATTTTAATTTTAATTTAACACATATAACTGATGTGGACACATTATATAATATGCAATATAAGATAAAACTATATAATATATTATATTATACAATTAAAAATAGAGTTTTCTAATAAAGAAGAAGTAAAACAATATAAGTTAAAAACATTGCATGTTAAATTTTATATAATGTGTTAAATTCAAATTAAAATTGTTTAATTTAGTATTTATTTTTATTAAGAATATAACTTGTAATTAAAATAGTTTATAAAATTTATATGTTTTATTATATAAATCTATATAATATATTATATTATACAATTAAAAATAGAGGTGTCTAATAAAGAACAAGTAAAAGATTAAATAATTGGTGGTTATAGATGAATTGTCAATTTAAAAAAGATAATAATAAAAAATAAAATACATTAACTAATCAAATTACTCTAAATTTTTTTTAAAATTTTATTTTATTAAAATAAAACATATAAATTTTATAAAATATAAATATTTAATTTGCTTAAAAATACAAACCATATAATTCATTTATAAATACACTTAATAATAACCACTTTAACAATTTTAATTTCAAATAATATACTTAGTAAAAATATATTTTAAATTAAACAATTTTAGTTTCAATTTAACACATATAATAAAAAACCATTATATAATATACAATATAATATAAAACTATACAATATATTTTATTAAGCAATTAAAAATAGAACTACCTAATAAAAAGTAAAATAAAACAATATAAGTTAATACACTAACTTATATTCTCGGGGGCGAGGTAAAGTTCACTGGTACCTTACAACAGCCCGAAAAATGCTACGAACCCAGGATATAATTGATAATGACATGACGTATTGTGTATGGCCGGTGCATTTGGTAGTTAGCGAAACGGAAACAGGGAAACGGGGCTGTAGATTGGATATGATGGACAAATTCTCATGAATGAAACGGATTTCCCTGATTTGACGAAGGTTTTGACAGGAGGGGAGTTGCTTCGTCGGGAGATTGTCCGCTCAGAATCTGGGGCTGTTACCGATGATTTAGAAATTCTTGAGTATGAGATCATTAACGTGTTTGGAAAGAGTTATAAAACAGTTGGGTTTTGGAGAAAAGATACTGGGCGGCTTCAATCTGCACGCAGAGAAGAAAATAAGATGGGAGCTATTATCTGGCCTGGCGATACCACACAAGTTCCCAATGGCTACAGAAAAATTGTCATTGGAAAAATCGGAGGGAAGAATGCATCTAATCCCAGTGAGTTCTTCGGCCGAATTTCAGGCTACACAAATGACACATTCCAGGCGGCTGTAGACACACTTGGGTATAATCTGCCTTTCGTTTACGAAGCTTTCGACAAAGGAAACTCAAATCTCTCTAACCACGATGCATTAGTAAAAGAGTTATTCGAAGGAAATGTAATTTTTCCCAATCCATCTCCACCTGTTGATGATTTAGGCTTTTCTGTAGTAGAGTTGTGTATATTGCGCAATAGAAACTAACGTTGAGGCTAAATGTTTGATTGTCTAGAGATTCGACGCAGTGGTGGCAGATGAGACAATACTCTGGAACCTTTCTTTGTATGTTGAATTCACCCAACCATACACCCAAACAGGTCTGGTGATGATGGTGCCATTAAAAGTAGTCCGAGGGCGTACGTGGACGTTTCTTCATCCATTCACTGCAGGGTTGTGGTTTGTAGCGGGGGTATTCTTCGTCTGCACGGCATTCCTTGTGTGGCTGATGGAACATAAGGACAACGATGAATTCCAAGGCGGAGTTACCCAACAAGTAGTAACTTCATTGACGTAAGAAAATATATTGTTATTTTCTTATTACAAGTCTTCAATTTATTGCAATTTTATTTACCTTGTGATTTGGTTTCGCAAATTTCCTCTTAGGACGAGATTCTTAGTTTAGCTTGTATTATATATGCAGATTGTCGGTCTCTGCCTTCGTCTTTGCTCCCAGTAAGTATTTCTCAAGTTCATGACTTCACCATATTTTAGCTAGACGAGTTCAATTTATCAATTGAAAAGAGTTTGAAATGATTTGCAACAAATTCCCTTTTTTTATCTGGCATACGGTAAATTCACCTTCAGCAATTTACAGATGGAAAATTCACCTTCAACAATTCACCCTTGGAAAATTCACTGCTATGACAAATTCACCACAAGTAAAATTCACCACCAGCAATTCACCGCGGTGGAAAATATTAATGTTACTACCGTTAATTTTCCGTGGTGAATTTTCCCACAATGAATTGTTGGCGAATTTTCCTTGAGGTGAATTTGTCGTGGCGGTAAATTTTCCTACGGTGAATTATTGGCAGTGAATTTTCCCACGATGAATTATTGACAGTGAGTTCTTTATCGATGAATTGCTGATGATGAATTTTATCTATGAACAGATTGCTTATAAGTCGTCCTCTCATCTGAGTCCACTTTCTTTCCTTTCACAACAAGTAATTGCTTTACAGTCTATTTCAAAATATAAAACTGTTCAACTTTAAGCAATATGAACTTCGGAGTTTGGCTCGGCTCGGGGGAAACCCTGTCGCCGCTTGCTTCATCATTTTGTATTCATATAAATCAAGATTCCGATGACTCTCAATTCGCCTAATAATGGCAATCATATTGTGGATGTGTAATGACATACAGGAGAGGAGTTGAGGAGCAGTCTGGGCAAGGGAATCGTAGCTACGTGGCTCTTCATCGCTCTAATATTGAACAACAGCTACACTGCACATCTCACCTCTATCCTAACTGTGGAAAGGTTGGTCCCTACCATTTCAAAAATGGAAAGCCTCACCACAAGGAATGTTAAAGTGGGTTACATGGAAAATTCATTTGTTAAAAATTATCTCACAGATAATCTGAAACTACCAGAAGATAGACTAGTACCTTTGGGAAGTCCCTATGATTATGTGCAAAACCTAACAAGGGAAGTGGGTGCCATAGTGGTTGAGAGCCTATATGTTCAAATGGTGAAAACTCTCTACCCATGTGCGAAATTCCAAGTTATAGATCATGGGTACTTGGACACAGGAGGCTTCGGATTTGTAAGTAATTCTTACATATCTCACTTGTTCAAAAGTTACTTCTATATAAGTAAATAGATAAATTGCCCAGTTCTAAAATTGACATGTCTGTGACAGTTTTTTCGCAAAGGGTTACCATTTTCATCAGACATATCTAAAGCCGTGCTTAATATATCAGAGAAGCATTTGACGGTACAGAGTATCCACAACAAATGGTTCGGAGAAACAGCGTCGTGTCCAGATTTGGAGACAGGGGTGGACTCCAACACTACACCCATTACTCCGGCCAATCTATGGAGTCTTTTCGTTCTCACCGCATCCATCTATGCTCTCGCAGCGTTGATTCATATGTGCCGAAAGTTACATCAGACTCTGCAAGATTGGAGGGCTGCCCATACACAAGATTTTTCAAACCATGTAATGACTATAATCAGATCTTTACAGATTAAGAGGCCTCGGCAAATTGTGTGAAACTCAAATTTTTTGAGTCAATTTCAAGGCAAGTACATTCTGTTTGTATTCTCCCATTCCGGTAGCAGTCCTTCGCATCAATATAAAATCCAGTTGTACACACTAACAATATATGAAGTCAATGATTGAATTCTCTCACGCAGTGACAGTGTGAGCATGTCTTCGTTTTGATTTCTTTCTCAATAGAAATTTAAGAGCACTTAAAGTATTTAAAGTGGCTTGTCTAATGTGACTTGCTCTAAGGGTATTTTGCAAGTTTGATTCTGCACCGAATTTGTCGCTTAAGGAATGGATCTGTTTATATAAAATGAAATTGCACACACAACTACGTACGAATACCATCTACTAGTGATGCCATGATAAGGACTATAGGAATTAGCTTGATTAATTAATATGTATTACGACATTCAAATCGAAGAAATCGACTTGATGGTTTCCAAGGATTGCATTTGCTTTTGATTACAAAAAAATTCTTATATTTGGATTGTTCCTTAGGGGATTATGATAATTAAGTACCTTTCAAGATTTGATAATTGTTTGACATTTTTTCAGAAATGGAATGTCCAATCGAAATCTTTTAAGCTTCATTTCATTCTAAAGACTTAATAATCCATTTCACATACAATAAATAAATTTTGATATTGAATTAAAATTAAATGAAGTTCTCCAAAATCTTAGATGGATTAGGATAAAAAGGTAGTTGTGTACACAGGGTGGATAATATGAAGTTTACATGCATGTTCCTTATTGAGGGGATTATGTTTTTAGTAGTGTGCAATCTATTGTTCCTAAAGGTATCAATGGGGCATAGGGAAAGTGTGGTTCCCTTAAAGCATAGATCAATCTATTATCTCTAATTCTTAATAAAAAAATATGGAGGGTGAAGATAGAAGGGGATGGGAAGGTTAAATGACTTCCTTAGTCTATAGAATAATTTCAGATAATTTAATGGTTTCCTTAGTCTATAAAATAATTTTAGATAATTTATGCCGAAGGCGTATCCAATATGAAATGAAGCAGCCTAAAATGTTAAATCAACGACTGAATACTTCTGGGAGACAATCAAACTTATCTTGAACGTCCGCCGCTCTTTTATCTTTTTTTTCATTAAAAAAACTGACGTTCGTTTTATGAAACTCTTTGGTTGTATCACATGTCTATCATATTGAAATACAACTTGCATCTTACGTAGGCTCTGGCAGTAAGTTGGTGTTTAATACGCAACAGAGATAGCATTAAATATAGTACGGTGATTGATAGGTTTCTGCATATCCATTGGTGCACCTTAAATAATATCTGCAACTAGGTTTAGCTACCGTAAAAAACTGATGTGAAAAATTTACCAAAGAATTGTGGGCGGTTTCAGAAATGTTGGCTTCCTCTGCAACACCATTGCCTCTCGGGTTTAAAACATATGGGAAGTTCAAAATTTTACACGTAAAATCATTCTCGTCCTAGCCCCTACCTTCCATGAATTAAAGGTTCCATTTTTGTACTTGCATGTTGCAGGCATGCATTATGCTGATGGAGAAAGTACCCGAGTGTTTAGATGTGTTTCCCTCTCAGTTCCCCTCGTGTTCTGACCTAAACACCACCGCTTTTGTCATGAGAATGATTCGAGCAGAGAGGCCAGATCTTATTGTTTTTACAGGTATTTAGATGAACATCCAACTCACTTGTTCTTTTCACTTCACCGGTGGAAGATGTTATAATTTGTATTGGTGGTGTGATGAGTAAGAGATAATATCTATGGACTGGATACGACAAATGCTGCGGCTTCTATCAAGGCAGCTTTTGAAGCAGCAATAGCAACAAAACTTCCATGGGTGGCTGTTTTGGGGAATCATGACTAGGAATCAGCTACTTTAACATATCTCAGGCTTCATTTGTAAAGGCTAGATTATTTCAAAGTTTCCTACCAGAAGAAAATCAACATCCATCTCATAGATCGGGAGGAGAAGCCTATTCACTTGTTTAACGTACCCGTGCGTTGCCAATGATGTTCGGAAAGCTTACAGGCGATGCCTGTTGAAGATCAAGTTTGATGCAAGCAATTTGATCACCGCCGAAAAGGCCAAGAAATCGGCCAGAAGGGCCTCGACTTGCTTGATGGATTCTATGCAGCGAGAAAAATACTTGGCCAACTTTTATTCGGTGACTGCGTCAGATCCGACTGTTGCACCTCATTTATCACCTGTGAGGGTAGAGATAAGTAGGGTTTGGAGGGAGTAGAGAAGATAGGCAATGGTATCCTTTTGCAGAGAGGGAGTGGATATAAATGATTTCCAACATACGGTACAACTAGCAATTGCACCTTCTAGCATGAAATTGAATAAATTTCCTAAAAATCCACCAACAAATTAGCATCCCCAATTCTAATTGCAGTGTACTTTGATCTTTAAAATCTCAATTCAACTTAGTACCAAATTTTAAAAATTAGAAGAAAATTTACCACAAAACTTTTTTATTCTTCTACAAAACATATTTTTTTGATATACTATTTTTAAAACAAGTATATATCACTATGTGATCTATTTATAGTACAATATTAGTTTTTATTAGTATGTGTTTCTACATAATATGAGTATCTCTTTTGTAATGATATTTTGTATTAAACTATTATTATCATATTAATTAGTTAATCAGAAATCTACATTATTTCCACACCATCTCTAGAAAATGGATGCATAGTTGATTTGAAGCTATCACTTCTCCTTTGAGACCTATGTTGCATAGACAACATCATTTGCTGAATGACCTACCAATTGACCTTCCAAACCTCTTCGGCATACCCACTGCACACCAAGGTGCAATTACTAGTTTTATTTATTTTTATACATAGAAGTGCTTGAGATGCACAATTTTGAGTGATTTTTCGAGTTCCTGACTATTATTAGTAGCCACATTGTATGATTTAGATCCATGTTTAGTCGCAACCACATAGGGAACCAACTAATTTGGTTTGACTTTTCTCTTTTTCTTCTCTATCTCAATTAGTATTCTTTTATTTTTCTTTAAGGAGAAGATTACCAACATAGAATTATCTAGGTTTGATTTAGTGATTGTAGCTTCAATGAAGGTAAGTGGTTAAGTGTATTAAGCACACGTTCATCAATAAGCTTCAACACATGTAGGAATATAATGTGATACTTGTCATCATTGATTAAGATAAGGAAATCCTTATTGATGGTAATTTAACTTCAACTAGTAAAATAACTTTATTTTTATATGATAGAGAATATCGAGTGGCTTTTGTATGGGTATGGATGCTTGTGTGGTAATCCTATAGGGAAAGGTGAACATGGGGGTTTCATTCATGATCAACATCATTAGTAATATTTTAAAATATTTTAATAAGGGGTTTGTTAGACGCCTTAAATTCAACATTATCTTTAGGTTAGTATGGAGTGAGTAACTTATGCTTTATATGGAAATTTTCACAATTGGTTCAAAACATCTTGTTTTTGAAATATTTTTCATTATTAGTTATGATGGATGTAGAAATACCATACCAAAAGGTGATATGATTGAGGGAAAAATTCTGATATTTTTTTAATAGCTACATAAGTTAGTAAAATTGCTTCAACCCACTTTGTAAAGTATTTAGTGGTAATAACGATGTGTATATGGCCATCAAAGTATGTAGGGTCAATTCTACCAATGAGGTTAGGGACCCAAGTAGAGAATGACCAAGGATTATTGATGGGCTACAAAGCTATATGAGGCTCGAATGAATCAAATATCCATACTTCTAGTAATCTAGCCACTTTTTCATATACTAGAAAGAATCTTGTTACATGATGGGTCAATAATATCCTATGTGAATGACATATTTTCTAAGACCATACTATTGTGACATCACAAATTCCATCATGAACCTCATTAAGTTTCAGGTTTGATTCATTTGAGTTTGGACACCATAAAATTGTGATGTCATTACCTCTATAGTAAAGGGTATTGCTACATATGGGGTAATAGGAGGCACATTGAAAAATAATAATTGGTGGTTGGATGAAAGGGTTTTATGGGTGATATGTCATAATACCAAGGAACTTATTAGAACCAATAATATCACCTACCATTTTGGGCTCTAATATATTATATGTTGGGATGAATAACTACTAGAAATCGACACTTATATGTATCTACTAACATTTTAAGGAGAGAGAATATTATATTCATACCTTCTATAGCCTTATAAACTCATAGAAATTGTTCAAAATATATGTCTCTAGAGTAACTTGAATTCATCCACCATTTATTTGTATGGAATGAGATTATCATATTTTGTACAGTATTCATTACTAACTTAAATGATGATAAGTTGGGAGTCATTAAGTATTGATAGACATTAGATATTGTATTAAAAAAAAAAATTGAAACCTATTATTAAATTAATTCCTTATATTCAACCAGGTTATTGGTGTATGTGAAGTTGATCTTGAAGGGTTTTGGGATGAGATCTCCTTGTAATATCAGGAATAGGATTCTTTCCCCTAGGCTATGAGTGCTAAAAGGCCTATAGAAACATGGATTCCATTCTTTTCTTGTTGAAAGAGTGAGGATGGAATCATCTAGAAAACCCATGGCTAGAGGGTGAGGGTTCTTTCTCTAATTGATTTATAATTACTTATCTCTTAATAGTGTTTTGATTTACATACTTAATGTAAAGTTCACTAAGGAGCACAACATGTTTGGGAATTCTTCATATTAGAGTAGGCTTAGATAATAAGTATTCTAATAGATCAATCTTGGCCATGAGTTTTGTATCATGAATGAGATTATAATTTATTATATTTAGGAGGAAAACACTATAATTAGAAATGATTTTTCTATGTATGTGTAGTTCACTTCCTAGGTAACCAATAGTCTTCTTCAATAATGGATTTCCCTTTCTCAACTTTGATCACCGTGTTATACTAATAGGGCACCTATTGCATGTTGAGTAGTGGAGATATATAGTAACAAGTGTTAGTTTAGATTGGGTGTTGTGGGAACTAGTGGACTAGCTAGAAATTGCTTAATTTGATAAAAGGCCTACTAGCATGATTGATCTCAATGAAACTTTGTTATTTGAAAAAAATCACATATGGTTGACATTTATCTATGAGTTGAGAAATAATTTTTTGATAGCTTGTAGCTTCTCTATAAGCTTCTATGTTATTGGAGGTTGTGAGTTAGGGGAATTTCTATGATGTCTTTGATTTTTGAAATTTCAACCTTGATACCCTATCAAGAAATAATGTACACTTTCTTTTTTATTTTGATAAACCTTTTCTTCTTTGAGCTATTGAAGGATCTATTGTAATACTACAATATGTTCAACTCTAGTTTTAGATTTTCCTAATATATCATCCATATATTATTTGCAACATTGTCATGGAGCATGTCACATGAAAGATGCCAATCATAGCCCATTAATAGGAGGCTCCTGCATTCTCAAATCTAAATGGAAAAACTTGATAGTAAAATGTTTCCCACGTCATCAAGAAAATTTTGTTTTGATATTTAGGTGCTTTTTAAATTTGATTGTAACAAAAGAAACCATCTATAAAAGAGATCATTTCATGTCCCACTATAGGGTTGACTATGATGTTAGTATTGTGCAACAGAAAATAATTCTTGGGCCATGCCTTGTTACTATCATAGAAATCTATATAAAATTAAATTCCTTTAGTATTTTGATTGATTGGTACATTGTTGGAGATCCATTCATAATAATCAATGGGATGAATAAATCCCACCTTTAAGATTTTTTACAATTTTTTATTGACTAGGAGGGTAATTTTAGGGTGCATCTTGTTGACATCCTTTAGGCCTTTTTGATAGCTAGAGGGGTCTAGGAAGTTTGGCATGTTATGTTGGCTTTTGAGGATTTATTCTATCACCAAACTTGTTATGTTCCTATTTACTTTGGGTAGTTACAATCACAACTAGACATATAGCATAATTCATAAGTATGTTTGCGATAGTACACACAATAATGATCTAACATAATTCATAGGTATGTTTGTAATAGTACACACAATAGTGATCTAACATCATAAGCCTAATATTGATCATTAAACATCAACTATAATAGAACATCTATCGTTGATTATAATTGTCGACAAATAGGACAAATCATCTCTAATATTCTGAATTATTTTACTATTTATTAGTCTTAACTCAATTCTCTAGAGTGTAATAATGTCATTTAATTTATCATTTAATGTAAATTATTAAATGATTTATTTTATTGCTTTATAAATTTTTAGATAACATAGTTAAATTAATATATGTAAAAATCTACAGCAATACTATATGTGCCTCATTTTGATATATCACTTTCACATATATATTTTTTATATTAATTTAAAAACTTCATCATAACATAATATATAATCTAATATACCATGATTGTTATATTATCAACATAACAATCAAAAGAATATTCTCTATTAAACTCGTCCACATGAATTTTTGCCAACTAAATGTGTTAGCAAAGTACGAAGAAAGCTCGCAAACAGTCCAAGCTTCCTTCTCGGTACTCGTCCTTTTCTATCGTAATCTATGTTCCTCACCAACCGTTCTTTGAATTCAATCACCTGCAGAAATAAATGGTGCGTGTCACCAGTCATTTTCTGAAGCTTGTCCGATGGAATCCAAACGAAATTTGAAAGCGCTGCCGATGACACGACAACTAGTAAAGTTAATAATTACATATTCTTATGATATTGCTATCAGGATTCAACCGTGTAGTTTTGAGTCAAACTCATTGACCCATGTTTCATGAGTAGTGGTTCAACAAGAACCCATCTCTCATGATATCGAATGGTCCACTTAGCACTCATTGCATCTAGATGAGTACTAAGTGGACCATTCAATATCATGAGAGATGGGTTCTTGTTGAACCACTACTCATGAAACATGGGTCAATGAGTTTGACTCAAAACTACACGGTTGAATCCTGATAGCAATATCATAATTTGACACGCTGTGGAAAAATACCTCCTACTTATCAATTACTTATTCGTTTTAATATTTAGATTGTTTAAAAAATTGACACAGTGGCAGGGGATTGCTTAGTTTAGGGTTTATCCTTATACTTGCGCCAAAGACTTTTCATCTATGAGAGGGAGCGACCTGCTTTGGTACATGAAAGGCAAATATGTGACGAGAAAGATTCCAGACGAAGGAATACATCTTTACGATACACCTGTCGAAAATCGCGAAAGCCCTAAATTTCAGTGTTTCCTGCGAAACCCCGCTTTCCTTTGAATGCGACGGGATTCAGTTTCATTGATGAGGAAAGAACGAGGAAATAGCGCTTTGTTAAGGTGGGACCGTCTCTGTTAGATGACTGTTTTTGGCGCAGCTGTGGATCCTGTGAGTAAAGAAAAAATAAATTCCCATGAAAGCAAGATGTTAAACAAGAAAAAATTAATTTATCCTCTCATTTTCCAAGTCATGAAAATAAACGCTTTCTCTCTAATCGACCTAGGGTAAAGTATATAAAAAATGCAATTATATATAATATCAAAATATATATCAAATTTATATATTACTATATATAGATTTAGTTATAGTTTTATTTATTACTATATATTATATTTTAATATACAATATTAAATATTTTTTTAACATATCATTCTATTATAAATTTATAGTAAATATATATAATGTCTATTATTAAACATAAAAATAGTATATAATTGATACATCTAATATATATTTTTTGATATAATATTATTTAATTTAACTTATAAGAAATCTATTGTCTCAAAAACCTTCCATAGGTTGAGAGGGAGGGGTGAGAGAGGGAGAGGGAGAGGGAGAGTGAGAGAAGGGGAAGTAGAGGAGAGACAAAGAGGGAAAAGAGAGATATAGAGAGAGAAAGAGGGATGGTGAGGGGAAAAAAACAATAGATTTTTTTTTAGAGATATAGATATATAGAGACAAAAAGATTGATGGGTGGAGAGAGGGATGGGGGATAAAGAGAGACAATGAGAGAAAGAGAGGTAGATGGAGAGGGAGGGATCAAGAGGTAGAGAGGAACAATAATAGTAGAGAGATAAAAATGGGGTGAGAGAGGTGACAAAGAGGAAAAATAGATAATGAAAAAAATATATGTACATACAATGAGAGACATATATTGATAAAGAGAGAGGAAGAGACAAATATTAAATAGAGAAAAAGAGAGAGATGGAGATAAGACATAGATAGATAAAAGGAGATAAAGAGATAGGGAACATAGAGAGAAGAGAGAGATAAGAATATCTTGGACATGAACAAACTAGATAAAGTTATGGTTCTTAACATTATTTAAGATATTCTCTTCTTATTGGGTCCTAATTCTTGGTAAATATTTTTATTTCTGTAAAAAGAAGAATGTGAAATTAAATGTAATAATTGGTTGATTAAGTAGTAGTTTATGTTTTAGGTAAGAAGTTGTCTTATATTTAAAGTAATGATGGATTAATTGAATAAGTATGTATTTGTGGACACCTAAAATTTACCATCATCATTACTTGACTATTTACTCTATAATTAATTGAATATAACTCTAACTATTCAATTAATTATCTAATTTGTAACCGTTCTTAATTAAATAATATTTTATTATTTCAATAATAAAATCACTATTTATCACTGCTCATTTGCACCTATTTCCAACATAAACTATTTAATCATTCCCATTCTATAGTTTGACCTAGATAAATAAATCCAATTATCTATTTACCCAAGTCCCTCATCCACACCCCAAAAATTAGGTAAATATCTTATTAATTTAATTGCTTATTTTCTACACTTTTCAATAAGTGGGCTAAAACCACTTAACCCCTTAATCTCCCATTTGCACAACTAGGTATGTGCAAGGAGTTGGGGGACCAAATCCCTACTAAACATAACATGTGTACATTATAATGTACTCATATTGAAAAAAAAGGAGGTTGAGCTAATTGGAGCTCAACCTCTCAATAATATTTTTCTAGTTTTCAACCTTTTAAAGTGTGTTCACATTGTGTAATAGGTAATTATTCACCAATTTTTCTATTTAATTATCATCAGCATACAACCACGACGTCGCCAAAGTTGAAGATGTAAGAATTTTAACTTTTTTAATGAAAATTCAATTAAATAGAATAATTATTTTGAGTGGATTTTCTTTAATTTTTAGAAATTTAGAATACATCACTATGGACACCAATTTTGATACCCACACTTCTCTAGCACATCTAGGGTTTTTCACCTAAAAGGAGAGAGGTAGGCCAAAATACAAAATGTCCCCACTCAAAACTAACACAAGTATGAATGAAATGTGCCTAAATGCAATGTATAAATGCAATAAACTAAAAAAAGGAAGTGAATTATTAATGTAAAACCTAAAAAATGCAAGTTGTTTGAAAACACATTGTGATATATAGAATGAGCTAAGAATGCAAATTGTTTGAAAAAAAATTGTGATATGCAAAATGACATAAGAATGCAAACAAACAATAACAAGAATGAAAGAGATTAGAGAGGTGCACCTAGAAATTGAGTGATGCACAGAGGCTTTGGAATCCTATAGAATTTGCTGTTGAAGCCAACTGGGACACTTATGCCAGGCTGGGCAACTTAGTCCTATTTCGGGGAGATTCTCTCAGAATAGGTTTCTACCAAAAGGGTATCCAAAAATATAGAAATCACTTTTTAGAAATCTTAAGAAATTTGGGCTAGGAATCTGAAGCTCTTAGTTCACACTTCTCTTCTTGATAGGTGTCTTGATCAGATTCTACATAAATCGGGTTGAAAGAGGTCTCCAAGCTTCAATTAGGGCTTTGTTGACTTGAATGACTTTGATGGATTGAAAACACCTTTTAACACCTTTCTTTTTGATAAATCTACATACAAGACCTATAAAACACACATGCAAAGAGGGGGAAAAGGGTTAAGGGTTAGAGAATAGGGGTTTGGCTTGGTCAAACCCCAATTTGGTAATCAACCCCTTGAAAATGAAATCAAATAAAATAAAGAGAGAATGATGAATGGACAACATGCAATGTCACAACTAAATAAACCCTTAAGGTAGAAATTTGAAGATATGTAAGCAGATGCTCCAGTGGATGCTTGATAATGCTAAGAATGATTGAGAATTATGAATAAATATATGTCAATGTGTGAATGGATGTATTAGATGAATGGGTGTGAAAATGAGAGGAAAACTTTTTATTTATATTAGATTTCATAAGATTTCTTGAAAATAACACATCACAGGCTGACCTCAAGGTTAAGAGAATAATATCTCGCAAGAAATTTGAAATAATTTTGATTTTTGAGCCAAGTGGAACTAAGTTACCCTAGGTGGTGACTTGGTCCCACTAGTGAAATTTTGATGGGTGTCAGGAATTAAAGTGTATTTAATGATGTTTAATGAGATTATTTTTTGAACCACACTTAAGTAGGGGGAAAGTGTATTAAGGGGCCATTTAAACATAAGAAAGGGTCAAATTATTGATGACAAGACTAGAAAAGCATGAGGGTTGGTTACAAAACTTTACAACACTTTGAAATAAGACTTGGTAAATGATAAAAATGGGTTATTTAGGTGAATTATAATGAAAGGGTCCTAGAAAAGTTTGAAAGTGGGTTACAACACTTCACAACACTTTTTATTAATCATCCACAAGGATCCAAGACCTAATGTGAATGTGTTGACCACATTACAACATTAAATCTAAGCAAAATCAAGCCAAAGTCCATAAGAAAGACTCAAATGAGTGTAAAAATGTCCAATTATACATTTTTTGGCAACACATTAAGCCCCCACTTTAGTGAGAGGACGAACTTGCTTGAAACTCACACTAAAGTAGCCCAACATGCATATCAAGAGGGATCCAAATGCAACCATGTTGGTAAGATGAGATAGTGATAATTAGGAGGGATGATCAAGCCCCTAGGATCAAGATCCCATGGCAAACCAAACATAAACACAAAGGAACACAACAAAATGATGAAAAAGAATGAAAGGGAAAGAAAAGAGAGGGGGAGAGTCAGATCAAGCTTCTATCATTTTTCTATCCTATTGTGGATTAGATCTAGGGTGTTTGTCTAGAAAGAAAAATGCATAATCACTCTAAGGTGATGAAACTCAAGACTGTTTACCAGGTGAGAAGGCCTAAAAGGTGAGAATCATACACTCATGGCTGGTATGCACTCACACACACATGTGGCTATGGGGAAAGTCATGCCTTAGATTGGGCTTCCCACTCAACCATACCAAAGTTATACCTCCTAATAACTTTAATAAGGTGCCACAAAAGAAAAGGACATTTCCAGCTTCACAAGAAGCAAAACTTTGTATGCTTGGAGATCATGAACAAACATGATGGCATCATAGGAATGCAAGTTGTGTTATGCAAGGTGGCCATATAAAAAATGAAAAATGAAACATGCAAAGAAGGTTCAAAGGAGTCTTGCTTAATTCATGTGAGGTCTTTAACATAGGGAACATTATGTCTAATGTGTCTAAGAGAGGACCGGTCAAAGAATAGAAAATTCACGACTTAGGGGATGCAGTGCATCGCATTAGGCCACTAAGAGGAATGTAATATGCTAAGATAGATAATGCTCATGAAGGAAACTATACCCAATAGTATCCACAAAGTGACAAATGCATCGTATGAAATAAGAAGGATGCACTAAGAACCAAGAAAAAAGGAAAAAATGCAAAATGAATAATGCCAATGTATGCCCCCACTTTAAAGGAATTGCTAAACACTGTATTGTGAGGAATTACTTTAAAGTAGAAAATGAAAAAAAATGCAAATAAAGAAGACATGAGAGCCAACTTGGAAAGCCCCTATGCCAAGTCATATGTTTCCAAGTAAGGCTATGTCATGTGAAGAAAGGGAAAAAGAAAAGAAAGAGGTTTCCCCTGAAATAAAAACATCAAACACATAAGGGATCTATGGATTTGGGGTTAGTATGTTCATTGCTGCAATGTTTTATTTAGAGAGCTTACAATTGTCATCATTCCTCGAATACATAGAACTAGAAGAATGACACAAAAAGAGCGAAAACAAAGAAAAGAAAGATATGTTTGGGTCAATATGGAAGAGACATAGGGTGTCTTGACACTTTGTATCATACCCAAAAGGAAAAAACAAGCCACAAAGAAAACTAAAAGGCGAAGGAAAATGAAAAAGCTTTTGGGTCAACATTAGAGAGACAAGAATGTCTCAAACCATTGCATTATCCCCAAAAGGAAAACACAAGCAAAAGAAAAAGGAAAAGAAAAAGAAAAGGGGCCTTTTGGGTCAACATGAAAGAGACATTGCGGTCTCAATGGCTTGCGTCATCCCCAAAAGGAAAACACAAGCAAAAGAAAAAGTCAAAGAAAAAAAAAGGAGCCTTTTGGGTCAACATGAAAGAGAAATTGTAGTCTCAATTCCTTGCGTCATCCCCGAAAGGAAAACACAAGAAAAAGAAAAAGGAAAAGAAAAAGAAAAGGGGCCTTTTGGGTCAACATGAAAGAGACATTGCGGTACAAATAGAAGAATGGAATAAAGAGAGAGAGAAAAGGAAAAGGAAAAAGAAAAAGCGATGTATGACATAGAGAAGAATGAAGGTACAAATAGAAGAATGGAATAAAGAGAGAGAGAACATGAAAAAAAACATCACAAGGGATCGCATTACGCACATGCAAAGGAAAAAGAAAATGAAAGTAAAAAAGAATAGTAAGGAAAATGCGAGTTAGCTGTCTAGTAGGTCATCTACCTCCCAATCATAATCGGTATAAGCGAAAAGTGAATAACACAGCTAAGGGACAATGGCTAATGCATTACTTTGACAAGGCTAGCAACTTCTTTCCCCCACTAAGTGCAAGAAAATAATGAGCCGAGGTAGTTGATGGGAAAGGTCATGTAATAGTGAGAAGAGAATGTTCTACAGCTATGAGATGATAAGGAGGTGTTGGATGGTGGGTTATTTATCCAATAAAGTCAATAAGCTCGAGAACCTCATGCGTATCCAATATACATTGGAGGGTCTTACAGTCATTAGTTCTCTATCCAAGAACACAATGATATGCACAATACTTCAAGTTATCTTTAGTAAATTTGACTCTAGTACGAGGGGGTAATTTAATGAGATCATGATGAAGAAGCATTTGCAATGGTTATGCTTCTACATTATCAGATTTAGGACAAGGAGATTGAAAAATTTTAACCATAGGTGGGCATGAATGTGGAGAAGTAGGACCAAAGAGGATTCCTTCATCCTTAAGAAGTATCGGTTCTTTAGGAAGAAGGACATTTAGATCAAGAGGAGAATCAAAGATCACCGTGCCATCAACATGAATTCTCCAATATTCTCTAGGAGGCTTGCTGTCATGAGGAGGATCTTGATATTCTAACCCTGTTGTATTATCATATTTTGGATTTTTTTCTAAAAGTTGATGAATATCATATTTAGTTGTTGTGTCACATCCTTGTTTGCTCAATATGGTAAAACCTTTGCCATAAGTTTCTTCAGGGTTGATTATAGTAGTAGTGATTTTGTTATCATAGAATGGTTGAGGAGTTGCTTGTTTAGAAGAACTAGGTCCACCTAATGGAGGGAACTTAGGTCCTTCATTTTTCTTAGGATGTAAATATTAAACATATTAGGAGGTGATATGATAGGAAGGTCTTGATGTTTCATGGATGGATAAAAGGATGCATTAGCTTCAAGATTTTCAAGGCATTCATTGAGGAACTTATTCATGTTGTCATCATCTTCTCTAATGATTTAAACATCATGAGGAGGACATTTATGAGGAGTGGAAGGAGCATGACGAAGCTCAATGTCATTAGGATTAGTTCCAAAGGCACAATTTGACATGTCAACTAAAGATTTCAATGACATCCAAAACTTATTAAAACATAGGGCCATGATGCAAATGAATGAAAGAAGATTAAGTGCAAGAAATGAAATAAGACAACAAATTTGAAAATAGGAACAAAAATGCAATATTAGAAAACAACAGTGTAGACAATGCTCTGAAAATGATAGAAATTACTACGCAGAATGTGCAGGAGGACTAAGTCACCCAGTGTGGCGAATTAGTCTAGGTTGTGATTGTTTTGAAAATTTTTAGAACTTTTAAATGGAATTTTATGGTTTTTAAATTTTTAGATGTAGGTATAATATGAAATGCAGATTTTTTTGAATTTTTAATCAAATGAAATGCAAAAATGTAAGCTAGATGAGCTTTCCACTAACACAATTTTTTAAAACCTTTAGATGAAAATTAAACAATGCAAAACCTAATGCAATGTTGATGCAAGTTATGCCTAGGATGTAAATGCACTTAAAATAGAAAGTAAAATGTTCTAAAGTAGGGTTCACCAAAATTTGGACACCGATTTTGGTACTCACACTTCTCTAGCACTTTTAGGGTTTTTCACCTAAAAGGAGAGAGGTAGGCCAAAATACACAATGTCCCCACTTAAAACTAACACAAGTATGGATGAAATGTGCCTAAATGCAATAAAATAAAAAAGTTTCATAAGGAAATGAATTATTAATGTAGAATGTAAGAAATGCGAGCTATTTGAAAACAAATTGTGATATGCAAAATGACCTAAGAATGCAAGTTGTTTGAAAACACATTGTAATATGCAAAATGACCTAAGAATGCAAACAAACAATAACAAAAATGAAAGAAATTGGAGAGGTGTACTTGGAAATTGAAATGTGATGCAGAGAGGCTTTGGAATCCTAAACAATTTTCTGTTGAAGCCAACTGGGACACTTACACCAAGTTGGGCAACTTAGTCTTGTTTCGGGGAGATTTTGGCAAAACAAGTTTCTGCCAAAAGGGCATCCAAAAATACAAAACTCAATTTTCAGGCCTGGCAGTGGGACTAATTCACCATAGATTGTGACTTAGTCCTGAAGTACCCTAAATCTACAAGTAAAACCAACCTCAAATACTCATTAGAAGGGTTAGTCCAAACATACAAATCTGTAAATACCTCTATGAAATAAAATATCTATGCTAAAGAAAATGCCACAAGTAATAAAAAAACATTAAGAGGACATTTCAAAAGCAAGATAATCACCTATTCCATATTGGATTGGTGTCACATGTGCTAGTGACCCTTTCCCAACCCTTGCTAAGAAGCCGAAACGATGAAATACAAATGGAGATGATGAGCAAGATGAGTTCTCAAATCAATAGAGTAACCTTGCATAAAAGTTGTGGATGGATAAATGAGGATTAAGGCCTTCTTTTATAGATCTTCTTGATGAGAGATTGTCCAAATGGGTGAATGTGGGACTAAAGATCCACCAATGAGAAGAGGACACTTGTCAAGTGATGATAGGCCAATGGATGTGCAAAATTTGGGAAGAGTGCCCATGAGAGGAAGAATTTGAATTCAAATTTTGCAATAAATTTAGAGAGGGGGACAAGAAAAAAGAGCAATAAATGTTATGTTGGAGGGACAAATCAACTTGTCATGTTGAGGGAAAATGAGGGTTTTTAATAAATCAATAAAATTGATTTATTTGTGTAAGTGGAGATATCTAGAGGATGCAAGTGGGTGAGATTAGCATTTAATCAGGGTTAGATTAAATAGATGATGATTATGTTAGTTTAATGATGATTAGGTGAGTTTGACTTTGAGGACTTTGATATTTGATTTATTTAAATAAAAAAATAATGGAATATGATTTTGGATTTGATTTAAATGGATGTTTGATTTATTAAAAGGTTGATGATAATGTTTATCTGATTTTAAATAACTGACCTTAGGAAATGAGATTATTTAATGAATGGATGAAAGTGATGAATGGACCTAATGTGAAACCTAATTTGACTGAATCTGATCGAATTCATAATGTTAATTTTGCATGTCTACATTTTGCCCCTCTTTGAAGCAATGTACTTCTTGTGTTGGTTCAAAGAATAAATTTTCGTGATCAAAATTAAAAAAAAAATTGATTTTTCAGATGCCCCAGCGGAAAGAAGTACACTGGTACATTGCCCCCTCGAGAGATCGAGTGAAAAGATTCGATTTGAGGGTCGATCTCATGATAAAGAGGTTCAAAACGGATGGGTATGGACGATGATGCAAATGAGATGATTTTAAGATGCTTAGAATAAAAAATCTATATTATCCTAAACAACTTAAATGATGATATGATGCGATGATGGATGAGACGGTTGAGGTGATATGTTGTGATTATGCAAATGTATGATTTATGTAGATGCTTAGACTAACATATCTATATTATGATGATGATATGTTGTGAGATGATATGCAGAATACTGATGATTTATGGATGCAAGATGAATGCATAATGATGCATGATGGATGTATTGGTGATGATGATTAGCTATTCATGCTATGATGTTAGTGTGGAAAATGAAGAAATTAGATGATGAAAAGAGGATTCAACAAGCCAACATTATGAGAGATGATGAGAAATGATGATGAGAAATAGATGATTTGCTTATCAAGGATTGGGATTTTAAAGGGTCACTTACTTTATGTTTGATAACACACCTAATTATGATGCATCGAGGTATAAAGGACCAGGATGGCGTTGTACTTAGTGTGATGGACTTTGACTCGACAAATAGATAGGAGTATTTCTGTTCACACCTGACATACAGAAACCTTGCTAGGATGCACTTTAGAAATTTCAAACATCTTGGACCAAAACATGGAGAGGTATAACCGGGTGATCCCACAATAGTGGTTTACAATTTTTGGCCAAACTGGACACTGATTTTTTTTTTTTAAACACAATCTCCACATTCGGGCACCTATAGCGATTAAACTGTAAAGAATTTGAAGATGATGCAAACTAGAGTCTTGTCATATTTTGTCTGTAGATTCTTAAAGCTTTCAATTTTTGGAATTAGATTGCACTTATTTTTCCATCTCCAATGAAAACTAGTTTTTTCAGAAAACAACAATTTTAAAAAGTGACGCACACCGTATAATGCATAACTTTTTTTCCATGAAGGATAAAATTCTAATTCTTTCAAATTTAGATTTGTAACTCTGATATATAGTGCTTCCACTTGGTTAAATAGTTTTTTATTGAATATTTTTTCTTTAATCAGGTTTTAAAGTCAAATCAATTACAATTCAGACATAACACGATCGTATAACGCATAACTTTTACTGTATGTATCGAATTTTTTTTTTTTTTTGTTGGATCAAGGACTCCAATATCTGGTGCACTCATATTTTAATTTTTTTGATAATCTTCTATTTTTCCACTTGTGCAGAACAGAGAGTTTTGTTTTCAATGAAAAACCTATATTTAATAAAACTTAAAAAATAGATAGATAATATAATCAAAACATACTAAAATTATATTCATTGGATAGCTCGTTTTGAGGGGAACCAAATACTAGTTGGTTTTGAGATCTTCCATTTTGATTCTCAAATTGAGCTCTCAAACAATAAAATTTTAAACACCTCCGTGCCTTAGGAAGTAAGCAAGGAAAAAGGGGTTCAACTATCTGCTACTGACCAAACATCTTAAAATATTCAAGTCAACATGGGTTCGGGCTCTAACACATGTTCGTCAAACCACCAACCATGGAATTAAAAAATGAAATTAATAGGTTCGAATTAAAACATTCCAAGAATGTTCGGTCGAACACCCTATTTTTAATATTAACATACATATTATTAATTATATTATTTTTAAATGAGAACTTAAATTTGATGGCCATATGACCGTATTTAAAGATTTTTGCTATAAAATACAATCAAAATTTTAAGAAGATTCTAAAAGGAGATATTTTGGATAAA
>VDFB02056279.1:0-11243 GCA_007258455.2 Sequoia sempervirens | reverse complement strand
TATCGGCAAGAAATTTTTTGTGTCACAACGATCGAAGTTTTCATGCTGGCAGTTATCAGCAAGATGTTCACAGGGTTTCGGTGATAAAGGATATTTCAAATCGGTAGGAGCTATGCCATCGGGATGATTTTTCATCGAATTCAATATGTCTCCCCAACCGGCAATTGAGGAGCTTATCGGTATGAGTTTTGATATGCGAGATGATGTCTCAATGACTTCGTTGGGTCTTGGTGACATGGTTTTCATCAAAGGTTTATTGGCATGAGATCCTTCATTGGCATGGGGTCTTGGCGAGACCTTATTGTCTCACCGACCAGCGGTGGAAGGATTGACATTTCGGCAAAGGTTTGGTGCTCTGGTGAGAGGTCATAACAAAGTGTATATGTCTCATCGACGAAGCACAAAGGGGTTTCTTTCAAATGGCTTTCGGTGTAAGTATTTCTTTCTCTTGGCGATCAAGGGTTATCTCAGGGTGACTTTCGGTAAAGCAAAGGGTACTCTACATGAGGTCTCCCCGACATTCATGTGTCTCGCCGATACCCAGAATGAAGATTATATCTCTATGAGAGTGTGCTCTTGTCTTGGCGACTTGGAATTGATAAAGGACTTTCGGCATGACATAATGGTTTCAATATGTTGTTTCCCCGATATCACAGTGTTACAACGAAGGAACATAAGAATACTCCATGACTTCGGTGTAATGAACAAAATGCTATAGCGAGATACATGTGGTATGTGGGCATATCGATGAAGTAGAATATAATCTATGTGACATCTCCCTCACGTAAGTAGAAGCCTGTGACCTAAGGCTTAATAAAAGCACGCAGAAATGCACCAAGGATTGAATTGCTCGGCATGACGATACAATATGTCTCGCCGACTGTTTCACAAATGAATGAAAAAAATTCAAACACTGTGGCCGACATGTGAATTCATAAAACCGTTGTAGGCCGACTTGATTGGAGCTCGAATTCTATGGAGGGCCGACATAAGATTTCAATATGATGTTTTCTTCTTTGTGCTGGTGTATAAATAGGAATTTTGTAATTGTAAATTAACATCAGCTATCAGTTATTCGATATACAGTAGGAAAATTATATGGATACAGTACAATAGATTTATCAGATCAGAGACTATGTTGCATGTTTTCAAACTGGAGGTATTTATGAAAATCAATTGATGTTGCTGCATATTTCTGGTGTCAATTATCTGTTCAATTTAATGAAAGTATTGCTAAGCTGTCTCCAAGATGGATTCTTTTTGGTTGTTTAAATTGATGTAACAAGTTTATATTCGATTTATCAGTGCACAATTGTTGTATCTGTGTGGTTAATTGATTGGTTCTTTCAAGCAAAGATTAAATCCTTTTAGTTGATCACAGTAATCAAAGAGATTCATTTGGATTATTAAAGCAGAGCTTATTAGTTACAGTATTGCATGTTTATACAAGTTGTAAACAAAATGCATGCCAGATAATTTGAGTTTCCTCCAGAGAGTATTGCTCATCTTGATTTCATTTGACTCCATCTACCCAATAAGGCACTGGTCTCTGCATTTCATCATTCAAATTCATTCATTTTCTTTACATTTTTTAATTGAGCATAGTAGGATTTACTTGAAGATTGATGCTGCTATTGTTAATAAGTTTGGTTTCATTTGTTCACCCCCATCTGCCATTGTGGACAAAGTATTTCTCGCAAGGTTAATAATAAGATAAGTCCGCTTCAAATCAAAAGGTACACCCGCCTAGGTTTAGCAACACCCTAAGAGTAGAAGGTTGAATTTTTTGACCTTGTCTCCGCTAATTCCGAACGTATCAAGAGATTGAAGCCTCTTGAAAGGGCATTCAAAATTGCTGCTTTTTTGGTGGAGTTAAATTCAATGCTCACGTGGCTTTGAAGACATCCCTAACAAAAAACTTTGATCTCTCCTCCATACCAAGCTATAGACGCAAGCCAAATTTGAGATTACACAACCTTCAAATGAACTACCAATGCACCCCACACAAAATATAACAAATTGTTGTCAGGGGATCGTGCAAGCCAGCCTGGGTATGAAGCACAATCTTGATCCTTCCCAAAGTGTGTGATATCACTTCAGTGATTATGGAAATATGGACCAATTAGCCAAATGTCGCCTTCATATCACACCTTGCCTCACTGTAATGACCAAATAAGACCATAGGAGTAATGGGTAATGATGTCAATTCCATCATGCCCATCCAATCCCATAGCATAGATGTCAGTCACCATCAAATTTTAATTTTCTCCTGCTAAATCAATGCCACTGCATACCCAATATGGTCCCACACATGTCAGCTAAGCAATGCCACCTTGATCCCCATCGTCCAACTACACCTCCTAAATGTGGAAAGTAGCCCCCCCAACCACCCACATTCTCTTTCTTCCTTTTATATCTTTGTTTTTCTTTTAATTTTTATATAATAAAAAAAATTATTCTAATTTGTTCTTTTTTGGGTTCTCATTATCTTGTATTCTTGTTCCTATTTTTGTTTTTGTTTTCATCCTTATCTATCTTTTGGTTCTTTTTATTATAATTACAATATGTTCTTTCTTTTTTCATTTATTAGTCCTTAATTCTTACCTTAATTTATATTTTATTATTTTAATTTTATAAGCTTTTAAAATTAAAATTAAAAAAAATAAAATAAAAATTAAAAATATCTAAATTGACTTCTAGAAAAGTATGTGCTAATTTCTCTTTTTATATAAATTTTAATATTTGTTTATTCTCTTCTATCCTTTTATGCCCGATTGTTGTTTTTATGCTAATTAAAAATTTATCTTCTATTATATCTTTTTATATTATTTGTTGCTTTTCCCTTTTAGTATAGGGTTGTTTGATTTACATTTAGTAACATTTTATCAAAATATCTTGAAAAAAATAATCATTAATAAAAAAAAGTATAAACAATTATGGTTGTCTCTTGAAATTTATTTTTTCAACTCTATAGGACCTTTTATTTTAGTTTATTTTAATTTTGTTTTTTCTTATAAATCTTGTTGTTTTGTTCTTTTAGTTTCTTTTATTATATGTCTTCTAGTCTTTTTATTTTTATTTTATTTGTTTGTTTTCTATTGATTATTTTGTAGAGTAATTAAGGTGTTTTAAAAAAATTATTTCTTCCTTTCTTTTTTTTAATTTTTGCATCTTGTTTCTCTTGCATAACCCTTTACCAATTCCTCTTCTTTGTTCCTTATATCTAGTCTTTGGTCTACAAACTTATCATTTTTTCTTCTTGACCTCTCTATTTCATCCTAATGATGGATCACAGAGTGTGATCCGAAATGTTGATGCAAAAAATGGAAGTGTTACTTTTTGGGATGGGAAGACCCTTGTTGCGCTATTAGTAAGGAAAAAGGATATAAATCAAAATCCAAAAATAATTTAGCAACACTATATATATAGTTAAGAATCCTAGGCTTCCTAAATCGACTGAGTATAGGGATTGAACAAAAGGAAACTTATCTAAAAGATGGAGTTAATTGAAATTAATTCCTAATAAAATAACAAGGTAAGTAATTGCTAATTATTGTAACTACTACAGGTACTTATCATTCATGGATTGTAACTAGTGACTCTATATGTTGCAGCATAACCTAATTTAACTAATTAATTTAATAGCATTGAACAAAATTGTAAATGAGAGACTTCACTTCAGAAATGATAACATAACAATTAATGTAATGTAAACTAGAAACTATACTTCAGATAATATAATTAAAGATATAACTAACCATATAATCTAACGTGGATGATACAATACCTCAAGTGGCCCTTTCTTGAGTTACTACATTCCACAATATCTCCTTTCGATGAATAACTCAAAAAGTAATGCAACAATACTATTCTTCTTATTGTAATCCAATGTATACAAAACTTTGAACAAAATGTATTCAATCTAATATTCAATCTAGTTTCATGAAAAAATATAGCTATGGTTTCTCAAAGAATATCCCCATATATAGGGTTTGTGAGAGTCTTGTTATTCAAAAACTATAAACAGAATATAAGCAACTGACAACTCTTCCAAGAAAATAGGAAGAGGACTAATCCTTTATCTTAACAGAAACATAAAAGTAGGTGGAAGTAGAAGTGTTAGAATCTAATAAGGATTCTACAAAAATCAAGAAGACTATTATAACAGAAGCGTTCTTAATAAGGTAGTCTTCATTATAACTGCTATCCTTGTTAGAACAAACTTCTTCCTCCATAGTTTATTGAAAATGTGGAGTGACGCATAGATATCTGTGTTCACATCCTAAAACCATTGACTACATATTATTCTAGAAATATGCACATACTGTAGCTAGTTGGTTCCTATAGTTGTGTTTAATTGTTATCCTTTTGTTGAGGGTTGAAAAGCTCCTCACTACAGGGGTTAGTTTTATTCCTTAAGTATTTTTTCATTATTAGAAACTATGATTAATCATGAAATTCTACTAAACCTCATAGAAATTCAAAGTTCACACATCTATTCACTAAAATAATATATCATCCTTAAATTCTTTGAAATACTTTAAAGTATATGAAAAAGGTTTGAAAATGTCTTTTGAAGTTTAGTAGAAATGAGATAAACACATGAAACTAAAGCCAAGAACTATTCATTCTTAGGTCTCATCAATCCCCATGGGTGGTTGGTTGTCTTATCAAAATTAATGGATTTCTGTCAAATTACTTCACACACCTTTGGCTATTATGGAGATTTACAATGACAAAGTATGATTCAACTATTTTCCTTGAGCCCTATGTGAAGTTGTGGCGGGTGGTTTTCTTATTTATGGTATTACAATTAAGGTTTGATATGGATTTTTGGTTCATATTTTACACAAAAAATAAAACATATTAAGTAGCATGATTTTTTTTCAAATCTTATCTTTGTAGACTATATTCTTCTTTGCAAGATATTTGAAGCATGAATAAGGTTGAGTATTAACATGTTATAAAAAATAAATATATGTAGGTCTAATTGTTATTCTAGGTCATCTTATTCATGTGCTTCCTCTTATGCCAATAGACCCAGTTTTTATGATGGGGATGAAGGTCATGATTGTTATAGTGATACCTCACCTAGATATGTTGATAGTTTATACCAACCTTACATCCTTGTCTAAATCCTAATACATCTAGGAAAAAGAGGTCAATAAAATTATAAGCCAAAAAAATGATATTTAAATATAAATAAATAGGGTTGAGGTTAATCCATACTCCAAATCCAAGCTTGAAGCCATAATAAATTAAATACTTAAGTAGTTCATGAAGGAATTCTTCTTGGATGCAACTAACTACTATATGTTGGTGATAGATTTAGTAACTTGATAACATTCTAAAGAACTTGATTTTGGTGACATAACTATGTTGAATCCTCAAGTTAGTCCACTATGATTTATAATGATATCTAAGAAAAGACTATCCCTTATCTTATTACAATCAATATCAAAAGACATGACATGACTATTATGAGTGTAGACTTTTTCCTTAATTTCAATCTCTTAAAGGACCCATGAATCTTAATTAATTTTAGGATAATTCATTCATGGCCCAATATACATTAGGAAACTTCTCTTTGCTATGGTATTCTTTTCCGATCATCAAAATTTGATGAATTTTCATGAGGGAAATAAAATTTTAGTTATAAGAGATTTATTAGGACATCCTTTCTCTACAAATTATGGATGATATTGTCTAACCTATACATTTGTATGGTACCATTATCCTTCTAGGAGATACCTACATCATCAATAAACTCTCTCAATTTTTATCAAATATGGCTCTTTTTTACATTCTTCACATAGTGGGGCCAAACTGATTATGTCAACATGTTGAAGTGGACAAGTGAATGCTAGAGACACATTTCATTCCCAAGTATCTTGATCCTTCAAAGCTACATGGTTCTAGAAAAATCTCTTAACAAACCTAAGAAAAAAAAATCCCAAACTTTAGTAGAGCAGTTTTCAAAATTCATGTCACCTAGGAATGTTAAATTTTGACTTATAGTTGGATGTTGGATCCCTCCACAATAAAAATCATTTTTTTTTAATCGTGACAAAATAAATAAATTCTTGCAAAGTTCCTCATTTGCATTCAACCTATTTTTTCCAAGAGCCATATTTTATATTATTCATATCATTAGACCAAACTAATTATGTCACCATGTCGAGGTGGACTAGTGAATGCTAGAAGAGGCCATATTTCATCCCCAAGTGTCTCAATCCTTCCAAGATACATGGTGAACTTGCAATAAACTCTCATTTTTTTCAAATAGGGATCTTTTACATTCTTCACATCATGGGACCAAACTGACTACACCAACATGTTGAGGCAGAAAGTGAATTCTAGAGACCCCATTTCATTCCCAAAGTGTCTTAATCCTTCATGGATACATGGTCCAACAAAGTCTCTTAGGAGACCTAAGAGCAACAAAATGTTAAACTTTGGAAAATTAGTTCTCAAAATGTATGACACTTAGGAATGTTTTGTTTTGACCTATAGCAGAATGTTGGGTCCCTCCACGATAAACTCTCTTAGTTTTCTTCAACTCAAAAATATTTTACCATGACAAAAAAATCTTGCAAAGTGCCTCATTTACATTCAACATGTTTCCAAGAGCCATCTTTTATGTTCTTTGCACCATCAAACCAAACTAGCTATGTCAAAATGTCAAGGTGGACTAGTGAATGCTATATGAGGTCCCATTTTATTCCCCAAGTGTCTCAATACTTCCAAGTTACATGGTTCAAGAAAATTCTCTAAAGAGATCTAAGAGAAAAAAAAATGGTAGAGTAATTCTCAAAATTCAGTGTCTAGGAATGTTATGTTTAGACTTATAGCTAGATGTGGGGTCCTTTTGAAATAACCCATCTTGATTTTTATCAACTCAAAATTATTTAATCGTAATGTAACAATGAATGCATTTTTGCAAAATGTATCAATGGAATTCAATGTAAGTTTACTAAGAGCCATATTTTAAGTTCTTCATATCAAGGTGGGTAGGTGAATGTTAGAGAATTCCACATTTCATTCCCCAAGTGTTATGATCCTTCTAGGCTACAAGGTTCTAACAAAGTTTATTAAGAGACCTAAGAGCAAAAAACTACCAAACTTTGGTAAAGTGATTCTCAAAATATATGGTTGCTAGGAATATTATGTTTGTACATACAATTGTATGTGGGGTCCCTCCACAATAACCTCTCTTATTTTTTATCAACTCAAAACTATTTGACTTTGACAACAATAAAGAAATTCTTGCAAAATATCTCATTTCCATTCACCATATTATTATTTTACATTTTTCTCATTGTGGGACCAAACTGATTATGACAACATTTAAGATTGGGTGGGTGAATACTATAGGAGGACTCTTTTAATTCTCCTTGAGTTTTTTAATCCTTCCAATTTGCACAATTTTAAAAAAATCTCTTAAGATACCTAAGGGAAAAATGCCAAACTTTAGGAGAGATATTATCATAATCAATGATCCGAAGGAATGTTATGTCTGTACCTATAGCTATATGTGGGGTACCTCTACAATAACCTCTCTTAGCTTTTTTCAATTCAAAACCATTTGAGCATGACAATAATGAATACATTCTTACAAAATGTTGCATTTACATTCAAGATATTATTGTCAAGAGCCATATTTTATGTTCTTTGCATCGTGGATCTAAACTTACTATACCAAAATTTCAAGTTGGGCATTTGAATGCTAAAAGAGACACCATTTCACCCCCCAAATTTTTAAATCTATATGGTATACATAATTTTGGTAAAGTCTCTTAAGAGACCTAAGAGAAAAAAAATGCCAAACCTCGACAAAGTAGTTCTCAAAGTTCATGTGGAAAAATTGACTAAACCAAAATATTATGGTGTATGGGTAAATGCTATATGAGGCCTCACTTGATCCCCCAAGTGTCTCAATCCATCTAGGCTACACAACCTAATAAAGTCTCTTAAGAGATCTAAGAGCGAAAAAAATGTCAAACTTTGATGAAGTGGTTCTCAAATCTTGTGGGGCCTAATAATGTTTTATTTGACCTATAAATATGTTAAACAAGCACATGACAACTGAGAGGGGGGGGGGGTGAATCAGTTGTCACACAAATTCAAACTTAAAAATTTATCACTTATCAAATCTTCAACCGCACTATTCTGTTATTAAATATGAGCATGAAACATAAATAACAGAAAGTAAATCAACACAATGAACACCGGATTTTTATGTGGAAAACCCAATAAGGAAAAAACCACGGTGAGGGTTAACTCACAATATAAATGATTATAAATTGAATACAAAGGCTCACTTCCAAGGGCTCACTACCCAAAAGAGGACTCACTATCGAAATACAAAGGCTCACTGCCTACAAACATTCTGATATACCTTGAAGTCCTTGTGGGCATAAAATACCAAAAACATTTTGATAGCTTCCATTCTGGCCATAGGGGAAAATGTTTCTTCAAAATCTATTCCTTCAACTTGTGAATATCCTTTGCATACTAATCTTTCCTTATTCCTTACTACTTCTCCATTTTCATTTAGCTTATTTTGGAACACCGATTTTGAGCCAATCACATTTTTGTTTACATGCCTAGGGAGTATTTCCCATGTCTGATTATTTTCTATCTGTTGCAATTCATCTTTCATAGCTCTCATCCAACTTACATCTTCACATGCTTTATAGATTTAGGTTCTATTTTGAAAGTAAACAAAAATTTACCTCACCTGAACTTAGTTTCTTGTCTTCACAACTTCACTCTTGTCTCTAATTATCCATCTTCCGGATGATTCTTCCATATATTTTTGGGAGTCCCAGGGTTCTCGGTTCATCTCTTCTTCTTCTTCCTTCTCCTTATTTTCTTTAGGTATATGTCCACAGATAGGATCGTCAGGTTCAACTTCACTTATCTCAATAGGTCTACATATGTCTTCATCAACTTTCACATTAGCACTTTCAATGAATCTTTCTCAATCTTTGTTAAAGCATATGTATGCCTTTCTAGTGGTAGAGTATCCAAGAAATATTCCTTCATCACATCTAGCATCAAACTTTCCAATATTTTTATCATCTCTTTTAATGTAGCATCTACTTCCAAATACCTTAAAATATTTCACAGTAGGAGTCTTACCACCATAACTCAAAAGGTGTCTTGTTGTTGTGTCTGATCTGAACTCTATTAAGAACATAAATAATAGTATGTATCACTTCTCTCCAATATACATCCGGTACATTAGACTCTTTCATCATAGTTCTAGTAGCTTCCTGAAATGTCTTGTTTTTCCTTTCAACTACTCCATTCTATTGTGGGGTTCTCAGAGTAGAAAACTGTCTTTTTTTTCCATGCTTCTCACATAATGCATTAAATTCACTAGAATTTAATTCACCACCTCTATCAGATCTTAAACACTTGATTTTCAGATTTACTTCATTCTCCACTCTAGCTTTGAATACCTTAAACCTATCCAGGGCCTGATTCTTTTCTTTGAGAAAACCAACCCATGTCATTCGAGTGTAATCATCAATAAACAACATGAAATATCTGCCATGATTCAGGCTTCTAGTCTTAGTTGGACCATAAAGATTAGTATGTACTAACTCCAGCCTTCCGGTAGTAGAATTTTCCTTTCCTTTAAAGCTACATCTTGTTTGCTTCCCCAATTGACAACTTCTGCAGATAGTAGGGGTCTTGTGATTCTAGGCAGTCCTTGAATAATTTCCTTTGCACTGATCTTGACCAGGTTATCAAAGTTCACATGTCCCATTCTTCGGTACCATAACTAACTTTCATTGATCTGAGATACAATACAATGACTATCAACTCCTTTCAACTGATAGATGTTTCCATGAGTTCTTCTTCCAACAACAATCATATCTCCATTTCCGGATCCTTTTAGATTTCAGCAGTGTGTTAAAACAAGTTTAAAGTCATTTGCTGCACACATCTAACCAACAACGCCAACACCCCTCCATTTTGGCTCTTTGATGGTAATGTTTTCTTTGTAATGATTGTGTTTGATTATGCTTTGACTTTGGAACTTGGTTTCTTTTGGCCGTTATCTGTTAAGCGATGTAAGCTTATTATATTTTGATGTGATGTTATTTATTACGATGTTATATTTATGGCATGTTTGGATTAACTTAGAAGTGTTTGTGATTTGTGTGATCATGTTGATGTTAGATATTAATGGGTTAGTGATATTGTATGGGTGAAGGGGACGGGATTGTATCACTCGCTTGCGAGTGCCCTACGATTCTGAGATTTCCTCTTCACGGTGTGTTTGATCATATTGTATATATATGCATGTTCGATGTATTTTTGTTGCAGGTTGACAGGTACATGACATCGACTCCACCTAGTTCACAGGTTTGAGCGTGTCCATTGACCAACGGAAAATGATTGGGAGATAGTAGCTAGGTTTGCCGTGCCAAGTCGTCACCCTAGTCATAGTGTGTCGTCGGGTTGTTGTCGGGTTAGTTGTTTTAATTTGGTCTATTTCACCTTGAGTATTTATTTAATTTCAAATTTTAAAGGTTATTAAATGGCTTGCATAGTTAAAATGATGTTTAACTATATTTAGTTGCAATATTGAAACGTTATTTTTAGTTTATTGATTGATTTGAATAATTAATAAAATTAAATTGAGTTTAATGATTAATTAGATTAATGGTGAAATATTAATTAAAATAGTTGTTTTGGCATTATTATAAATTTAGATTCAAATTTAAATTGAAAATGGAAATTATAGTGGATATTAAGATTTAATTAAAATAAAAATAAAAATCTTGTTAGAATAGTTACAGTTAAATTAAAATAAATAAATAAATGATAATGTGTTTTTATTTCACTTTTGAAATTGTTGATAAAATAAATTCTTTGCCTTTGAAATGCTTTTGTTTTAATGAATTTGGAAAAATGCATGAAGTTTGAATTAGAAATTAGAAAATTGTCTTTAAATTAAAAATTGGAAATATCCTTCAAAATGTTTTAAAAATAAACTTAGTGAGTGGGATTTTTAGGGTTTTTTGACCAATTTGGGGGAAAAAAACCCTATTTTAGAAAATGCAATCTCATCTAAGTGGCAATTTTTCAATTTGGGGAGAGATTTTCTTGGTGGTGGCTTGATTTGGATTTGTGAAGGAGATTGAAGGTTTGCTTGAGCTGAAATTTGAAGAGGATTTGAAAGCTCCATTGGAATCTTCAAACTTTGGAGAAAAAAATCAAGTTCC
>VDFB02056277.1:0-13680 GCA_007258455.2 Sequoia sempervirens | reverse complement strand
TCTAATTAACTAGGGTTAGCATGTCCACACCCTTAACCATCATTAAGGTCACATCCTCCATAATTTCCCACTTGCTTCTAATGAGTTATTAGTCCATCTAACTAAGTACTTGCACAACCTTAATCAGTTGATTAGCCTAACCTAATCCTCCTCCCACTTATGGCATGTGTCCTTAAGTCAACCTTATTAAAGGCTTTCTCCTTTTGGACAAGGCACTCCATTTCCCCATGTGAATTTTTAATTCACCTTTTAATCCCCCAAGGCACCCAAAAGGAATTTTTAATTCCTTCACTTCTCCCCACATATCCTTCACTTATTCTTTATTCTTTCCCATCTCCCCATGAGACTATTTGAGGAATTTTTAATTCCTCACATGTCCTCTCACCCACATGGGGACAAGGACCTCCTTTATGAGGAGATCTTGTCCAATCCCAAGGTACTTTGTACCCCCCTCCATGTCATTTCCTTCTCCCTCCACCTCATGTCCACTTCACCTTTTAGGGCTTCATCACATGCCACATGTCAAGATGTGAGGTCTTGTGAGTTCTCAACTCACCTTAGCCCTACATCTTGATCATTTGTGGCTCAATATTGACCGTCCATTTCCCCTAAGAATTCTCAAAAATCTTATAAATACCCCCTCTTTTCTCTCATTTTGGGGGAGATCATTTTGCTAGCCAAACTCTTGCAATTTTGTTTCTCAACTTATACTTAGCCATTTTCTTATTTTCATCCACTTGCACTCATCCTCACAACATCTTTTAGCTTGCATCTTGTGCCATCCAAGGAGCATACACATCAAAGATCGAAGGGCCAACCAAAGGATCGACTCAACTCAAGGTATAAGGTTCCATTTCATTGCTTTTATCTTGCATTATTTCCAACTTAGGCTAATCTTGAGGTGTAGGTTGTTTTAAGTTGTTTATTTGCACTCTTTTACTTATTTCTTGATTTCTAACGCTCACATTTGACCTATCACATTTCTGGCACGCTCGGTGGGACCCACAAATGGGTCTATTTCTTTCACGTTTGCTATTTTTTGCATTTTTCAAGGTCCAGGTTGCAGAGTGGCGGACCTGTCCTAACAGAGTGGCAGATCTGTCTGACAGTGGCGGACCTGTCTTGACAGAGTGGCGGATCTGTCCTGTAGTGGCAGACTTGTCCTGCAGTGGCTTACCTGTCTTGACAGGGTGGCAGATTTGTCCTCTGGTGGCGGACCTGTCCTGTTGTGGCGGACCTGTCCTAACAGAGTGGCAGACCTGTCCCTGCAGAGTGGCGGATCTGTCCCTACAGAGTGGCGGACCTGTCCTCCAGAAGGTAAAAATTTCAATTTTTTCTGATTGTCTTTTAGTAAAATAGGAACATAGTTTAATTAAAGGGGTGTCAATAAACCTTGTTTGGTGTGTTTGGGAAGGCTATTTGATGTATCCAATCCCCTTGCGCCATTTGGCGATCCTGGGTGATGATAAATTGTAGCTTTCCAAGTCCTTTTGTGTCACCCTTTTTCACTTTCTTAGGGGGACCTGCTTGGGGATTTCATCACCCCAAGGGACGATTCCAACCACGCGTACTGGCGAGGTATATAAAGGGGGGAGAGCGAAAGTTGTACCTCAATCCAACCACGTTGTAATTGGCGAAGCGTTGGGATGATGTGAAGAGTTGGTCCGAGCCTTTAGTATCTCGCTAAGGTTCTCAACTCACGCTTGTAACGGGTTGGTGTTCACGGTTTGGGCCTCACGTACCAGGTGTATATCGAGGACTCCTTAGAAACCATGTGCATCCTACAGTAGAAGAATTTGTTAACCATACCTGTTTCTACTAATCTTAGGGTTGTGCTATTTGCATTGTCTTTCTTGTGCAAAAACCAGTGATTATCAGTTTGGCCAAGTTTTTTTTACGATTGCTATATTTTGGGTCCTTTGCCTTACCCATCCATCAAAAAATCAAGCTTAAACCTATCCTTTGGCGGACTTATCCTTATCCTTTGGCCGACCTATCCCTGTGCTGTGGCGGACCTGTCCTGGTGCAGTGGCGAATCTGTCCTACTGTAGTGGCGGACCTGTCCTTGTGCAGTGGCGGACCTATCCTAGTGTAGTGGCAGACCTGTCCCTGTGCAGTGGTGGACCTGTCCTAGTGCAGTGGTGGACCTGTCCCTGTGCTGTGGCAGACCTGTCTGTGTGTAGTGGCGGACCTGTCTGTGTGCAGTGGCGGATCTGTCCTTATACTGTGGTGGACCTGACTTTTGACCAGCCTACATTATCACTTGGCACGCATTGCCCCTCCATTTTAAACATCAATATGACCATTCAATATCTGAAACAAACATCTGAACATCTTTTCTGAACCTCCATCCCTTCGTTCTTAAGGCCATTTATCTTGGACACTCTTTTGGTTGTTTCGAGAGCCATTTGTCTACCCTGCGACACTTCCCATCCGTCCTAAATCTGCTTTCATATCCAATCTCCATTGTTCCATACAAACCCCGTTGGAGTAGTCATCCACGTTGACCTAGGTATTCATCCCTAATCATAATCATCGTAACTAGCTTAGGATCGCTATCCGTCTTAAGTCAGTTATCCTTTCTGACCCAATCAATCCGCTTCTATCTCAAGTTGGATTCAATGTCATTATTATACATCCATCTTTCAATCAATACCTAGTGTTACCAAGGTTCCTTCCTAAACTTAGTTGTGGATCTCGGTCTTCATCATCTTTATCATCACATCAGTCTTAATCATCAGATCAATCCAACCCCCACATCATCAAGTCTATCCGAATCAAAAACCCGACATCTAGAATAATCTAGTGTTTACAAATCGATCCAATCCGATTCCATCAAGCCAATCCACGTCAGCCTGACCAATCGTCATCAACTAATCTCTCATCAAATCGAATCAATCTTTCATTGTCAAGGTTGTCCTAATATCTTGATCCACCTCATCATCTTGCATGCCCATTCAGACTCGATCACAGGCAAAGAAAATGGCCGACCAACAAGCCCTAAATGCCCAATCAAACAATCCTCAAGATCCTAATAGCACAATGAACATCCCTCACGATCCCCACAATGGTACCTCATCACAATCCAACGTGGATGGTCAAAACACGTCACCCCCTGGGGAGGAAAACATGGCCGATCAACCCGAGCTCACGTTCGAGGAACACTTTAGCAACCCTATTAATGCACAAATGACAGAACGCCTCTTCGAAAGACATGGGGACAAAATCTTGGCTCACTTGATTGAAAAGGGTGTCAAACTACCGTCAAGTGTCGACTTATCCAAGTATGGCACCTCAACATCTAACGTACCCCGAGGTTCACATGACATCCCCAGTAGCTCGTATGTCCCCAATGTTCCTTCCATAGAAGGTTGGCATCAACCTGAGTTCGGCAATGTTGTCCTGTATCCCATTGGCAATCCCACACATCCCACCATCTCGGTCATAGGAACACCCCAAACCATTGACCCCAATGATCCTTTTTCCTATGGCATGCCGCAAAACATCCCGCAACACCAACCATTAATGCTACCGGCACCACCCCCCTCGAACCCGCCTCCTGTCAACACAGGGGGCAACCCTTTCACTGCCTTACCCCCACCTCTTGGGGCTACAAATCCTCCACCATCGTCCCAATCCAACATCCCTCCTCCATCATCATTCAACCCTCCACCATCGTCCCAATCCAACATCCCTCCTCCATCATCATTCAATCCTCCACCATCGTCCCAATCCAACATTCCTCCACCATCGTTATTCGTACCCCAACAACCATCCCAATCTAACAACCGTCCATCATCATCATTCGTATCCCAACAACCTCCCCAATCCTACGCTCCCACTAGTGCTCAACAACCTCCCTCGCACATCTCAATCGCACCTCCACCTCAACAACAATCATTGGCCAATCCCCTATTTTCAACACAACCATCACAACACCAACCACAAGGAAATCAACCTCGGCCTTCAGCCCTGACCATATCTCCATTCCTTGCATCCATTTTACACTCACAAATGCAACCACCACATAACATCCCATCTCACCCATCACAGCCGCCAACTATGCATCAACAACAATATCAACAACCACCCCATCATTACAACTATTACAACCAGCAACAATATCAAAAAAAACCCTCCTATGGGGCATCGCAACAATCATATCAACACCCCCAATATCCACAAGCTAATCAACAACACTTTCTCCATACTTCCCAATAGTACGCCACCCACAACTACCCAACCAATCCATATCCCACCTCGCAACAACGACCTTTTTATCAACAAGGTCCCTTGGCGTATCAGCAGGAGGTGCCACCTCCTCATTATCCATACACCCATCTCCAAACATCATCTCAGAGCCCACGATCCTCCTACCCTCAATATCCATCCAACACACCGGCCAATGCGGACATACTGGAAATCAAAGCCGCACTGACGGATCTCTAGGCAGGGACTAGCAAACAATCGTTCAAGTTTGAAGATATATGTCCATATCCGTATGATCCCTCCATCTCATTGATTCCCTTCCCCAAACATTTTGAGATGCCAAAGTTTCACAAATATAAGGGGAACAAAGATCCTAAGGCCCACTTACAAGAGTTTTACTCCCAGTGTCAAGAAGTTATCCACAATGACAACTATCTCTTGCACCTGTTCCCCTGGAGTCTGGCAAGCAATGCCCTAGGATGGTTCATGACTCTTGAAAAGGGATCTATAAAATCTTTCGCAGACTTGTCAAAAAAGTTTGTCTCCTACTTCTCCTTCAACTTGGAGAAAGATACTGATACCCTAGATCTTCTCAGGGAGAAACAACATGAAGGGGAAACCTTTACTAGCTACCTCCAGAGGTGGTGTGCCCTAGCAATCCAAATGAAAACCCCTTTGAAAGAAAAGGACATGGTCACCCTCTTTGTGGAGAACTCCCCATCATTTATGGCTCATAACTTAGATTACATTGTGTCACCACTTTCGTGGAGGTAGTAGAGAAAGGACCCATCCTTGAGCGTGCCCTTGTTGCCAAGGGGCACATCAAAATATATAATCAAGATAAGGAAAGGACCTTCAATGAAAAGCCACGTTTTTGGAACAAGAACAAGAATCGCGATCCAATGATGAATTATCCATGACACTAAACATGTCCACATGGCCAACACATCTTAGAAACAACAGCAATCCATGCCTAATGCCATATCAGTACCGCAAGGGACGCCCCGTCCTCCCCAACAGTCCAATCAAAATAACCAAGGGAACACTAAGCGCCAGTATGCTCAACTAGGAGAACCCTTGAGTGTCGTCTTCAACAAACTATTGCAGATCAGCTATCCGATCACATATCCTGTCACCAAACCACTTTCAGCGAATCAAACCCTAAGCACTTTGGTTTTATGGAAAATGAATATTGTGGAGTTACGACAAAATCAAAGGACACTCTACGAATAAGTGTAGAATTACGAAAAACTATGTCAGGATCTCATAGATGGGGTGACATCGAGTTGACCCTAGCCAAACCCCGATAGATCCCAGTAATAATTCTGAGATCTATCAAAACACCTTCCTAAACCATAACCAAAGGCTCGAGCGGCTGCGGTAATCCCCAAAATATGACTGGAAATAGCGTGAGCTATAGATGTACCCCTCGATTACAAGGGTATTATTCATTACATTGAACAAGTGAGACCTCGTGTATCCATGATACATGTCAAAGCTAAGGCTCAATTGTGTTTGTTACCACCACATGACGAGCCTGCATCACCATTCCTGCAGCCTCTACACCCGCCCAATCAACTCCTGTAACTTCCCAGTACAATATCCTTGATCACTTAGGAAAGACCCCTGCACATATCTCCATCTTGGATTTACTCAAGTCTTCCCCCGTGTATCAAGAAATCCTCAACAGAGCCCTACAGGAAACCCATGTACCTAATAACATTGATCCCACACAGTTCCAAGCTTTGGTAGGACACCTAGCTTCATCTCACCAACTACACTTCAGCCAAAATGATATGCCCAACATTGATGCCAACCATAATCGCCCCTTACATATTGAAGTCGTGGTTGCCCGACATAAAATTAAAAGAGTCTTGGTAGATAATGGCTCTGCCCTCAACTTGTGCACTCTAAAATTCATAAAACAAGTGGGGTATACCCAAGCAGATTTAAGTAATCAGATCATCACAATCAAGGCTTATGAATATGCAGAAAGGAATTCAGAAGGGATCATCAATCTTCCTGTCCAAGTGGGACCAGTGGTTTAGTACATTACCTACCATGTCCTTGATCTGGACTTGCCATATAATCTCCTCCTCGGCCGTCCATGGCTCCATGCTATGCAAGCCGTTCCCTCCACCTACCATCAGTGCCTCAAATTCCCCGTCAATAGACAAGAGGTCACCATCTATGCCAACCCCCAACCATTCAAATATTGCCGCGCTTTAGAGGCATCATTTCCCCATTTACATTATTGTCCTGGGGTCAAAATGGGGGCATCTCGGTCATCACCTATTAATCCACCATCCACCGTAATAACCGCTCCATCTTCCACCGATCCTACAGTCACAAAAGTCTAGATCATTGATAAAGGGTGTGGTGAGTACGAAATGCACACTACTCTTAATGTAGCGACCATGCCACCATCGCCACACGAGTATGGTCAACCTTCCCATGCTACCCCAAAAGAGGACAAGACTGTCACCTTCCGTGGCAAAAATATCCCTACCACCACTTTTGTATCCCCAAGTATCAAGACAGATGCGCCCGAAGAAGACATAAGCCAAAGGGTTTACCGAGAAGAGCCTTGTGGAAACTCCTCTCAAGGGAATACTTTTGGGAAAAGTACCCACGGCGGAGCAATGTTAGGTGGAAAAGCATAACTATCAAGGCAAAGGCCTAGAGAAGAAACAGAGCACAAGGGTGGTTTACAGCCACATTTGATACATCTAAGCTACCAAAAATGTGGGCATTGGGTATACAGCCGAAGAAGAAAAGGCCACGAAACATAGTCTAATGCTTTCTATAGATGTAAGCTATGGACAGGGTTTATTGGAGAACATGGGAGATCCATCATGCGATGCATCACGATGACGTCGACCACACCGACCTATCATCTATGTTCAAATGCCTATCTGTCTACACTATTAACCTATCCCTTTGTCATCCTGAGCTTATTGATTGGGACCTACGTAATCGCACACCTGTTAGTATGTCGGCGGACACATATGTCAACCTTATGGGATTGGGGGAAGATGAACACTCCAGTCGCAAAAATAAGAATAAGAAAAGTAACAAGCGGTCATCTAGTGAAAACCTCCCTAAGGAACTTCTTGACTTTGAAAATGTAAAAATAAAGGACGCATCTGATGGCGAAAACCTCGAAGAGGTGCTAGAAGATGGAGATGTTCATCTTCCCCTTATGAGAACTCAGCTATCTGCCCGATCATCTGTTTTGATTGAAGAGACGCAAGAGATTAATTTGGGAACTGCTGAAAATCCCAAGATCACATATGTAGCCAAGTCACTCTCCAAACAAGGTATCAATCATTGTATAGCTACTCAAGGATCATTAACTTTATTGTGGTCATACTTTCGGACATGCGGTAGACCCATGTAGTAGTTCATCACTTAGACATTAGCCAGACGTAAACACAGCCGAATAGAAGCTTATGAATGCATCCACAAATTAACGTTGTTAGTCAAGAAGGAATTGGAGAAGTTACTAGAGGCGGGTTTTATCAAACCAATTGACTACTCCAAATGGATCTCCAATGTAGTACCAGTTGCTAAACCAAATGGAGACATTCGCGTTTGCACAGACTTCAGGGATCTCAACAAAGCTTGCCCAAAAGATGACTTCCCCTACTGAAAAGTGTAACATGTGGTGGACTGGCAGGGACATGAGATGTTGTCCCTTATGGATGGCTTCTCCGAGTACAACTAGATCTGAATCACACCTGAGGACCAACACAAGACCACCTTCACAACACCTTGGGGCACATTCTATTATAATGTTATGCCCTTTGGTCTCAAAAATGCAGGGGCAACATATCAGAGGGCAATGACGGTCATCTTCCATGACCTCATACACATCATCATGGAGGACTATGTCGACGACCTACTAGGAAAATCCAGGACACGAACAAAACATCCTGCCATCCTGAAAAATATATTTGAGTGGTTAGAGCACTACAAGTTGCGACTGAATCCAAAAAAGTGTGTCTTTGGGGTCACCTCAAGAAAGTTGTTGGGTTTCATAGTCTCTCGCAGGGGCATTGAGGTTGATCCCGCCAAGGTAAAAGCTATCCTGGACATGCCCCCTCCTCGTAATCTCAAACAGTTAAGAAGCCTTCAGGGGAAGATGCAGTCCATCCATCGGTTCATAGCCCAACTGGCAGATAAGTGTCAACCGTTCACTCATCTTTTGAAAAAAGATTCCACCTTCTGATGGAACCAGCAGTGTCAGATAGGCTTAAACAAAATCAAGTAATATTTAGCCCATCCCCCGATATTAATGCCACCTATTTCTGGCAAACCCCTCTTGCTTTATATCTCTGCCACTTCAGTCACACTGGGGGCATTGTTGGCATAGCATGATGGATCATCAAAAGAAAGGGAAATCTACTACATCAGCCGGACATTGGTTGGCTACGATTTAAACTACTCCCCCATGGAAAAGGCCTGTCTTGCACTCGTCTTCAGCACACAGAAGCTTCGACATTACATGCTTAGCCATCTAGTAAAATTAATTGCCAAGATCGACCCATTGAAGTATCTGTTATCTAGAACTACTCTGACTGGCCGCATGGCTAAGTGGGTCATGCTCCTCAGTCAATTCGACATAGAATATGTGGACCGCATGGCTATCAAAGGACAAATAATTGCAGATCAGTTGGCGGAAGCTCCTCTAGTTGATACTAATCCATTGATCACCGAATTCCCTAATGAAGAAGTCTTCTCCGTTGATGAGGCCCCTATGTGGACACTGTATTTTGATGGATCATATACACATAATGGATCCAGGGCAGGGATTTTATTAGTAACCCCTCAAGGTGATTACATCCCAAAGTCATTCAGAATAGCATTCCCCTATACCAACAATATGGCAGAATACGAAGCTCTCCTCACTGGCCTCAAACTTGCAAAATAGTGGCACATAACTCAGTTAAAAGTCTTCGGTGATTCTTTGCTCGTCATTAGACAAGTTAATGATGAGTTCCTAACCAAGGATGATAAGTTGTTACCCTACAAGCGCATGGTGGATGATTTCAAGAAATATTTCACCTCTATACAATTTGAACAGATTCCCAGGGTACAAAACAAAGCAGCTGATGCGATGGCCACTATTGGCTCCCTGCTGGACATGCCCAAGGACCGAACAGAGTGTGAGTTTCTTGTAGAACAACTTTTAATCCCAGCATATGATATCACTGAGACTAACATGGTGTGTGATATCATAGGTCCCACCCTCCCATGGTACCAGGAACATCTACTACCTCCTTTAATATGACATTATACCCCGGATCTTACACACACACGTATAGCATAAATCCTTAGTTCACGTTGCTCTTCTCGATACATCGCCAAATTGATTGATACGCTTTTATCATCCGCGGGTATGATGGAATCCTCCTCAGATGTCTGAATGAGACCAAAGCCCATGCTACACTAACGGAGGTACATGGCGGTGTTTGTGGAGCACATTCAAATGGTATGGCTCTGGCCAAAAGGATCCTACGAGCTGGGTATTATTGGCCTACGCTGGAACATGATGCTTGCGAATTTGTAAAGAAGTGTCTTCCATGCCAGCAACATGCAGACTTAATTCATGCCCCCGCACAAGATCTTCATCCCCTCCTGGCACCATGGCCGTTTTCTCAATGGGGTTTCGACTTGATTGGAAAGATTCATCCACCATCATTTGACGGCCATACATTCATAATTACCGCCACTGAGTACTTTACCAAGTGGGTGGAGGCAATGCCTCTTTCATAAATCACCGGTACTCAGATTTCCAAATTCATCCTTTACCATATTCTCTGCAGATATGGTATCCCTTCCACCATCCTTTCCGACAACGGAAAACCATTCAAGAACCAAGCCATGAAACACCTCTACGACACCTTCCATATCTAGCACCATTGGTCTACGCCTTATTACCCCCAAGGTAATGGTCAGGAAGAAGCGACCAACAAAACCCTCATCCATATTCTCAAGAAGGTTTTCAATAACACTAGACGAGATTGGCACCTCCATATTCATCCTGCCCTCTGGGCATATCGTACATCCATCTGTACCCTGACAGGTGCCACCCCCTACTCTTTAGTGTATGGCACTGAAGCTGTCTTGCCAATCAAAGTTGAACTTCCGTCATTGAGAATCTCTCTGAAGAACCTTATCAGTGAAGACGATGCCCGTGTTGCGTGGCTTGCACAGCTAGAGTTACTGGATGAACAAAGAATAAAGGTGTATGACCATCTCCAAGCATACCAAAATCACCTCAAGCGTAGTTACAACAAGAAGGTTCACCCTCGACAATTCCAGGTGGGCCAGCTTGTCCTGAAGGAGAACCAATGTACTCAGCAAGATCAGGACAAGAAAGAAAAATTTGAGGCAAATTGGTTGGGGCCCTATATCATAGCCACTAAATATGGATCTGGGGCATACAGGTTGACTACTCTTGAAGGAGACCCCCTTGACGATCCCATCAACATCATGCACCTGAAAAAGTTCTACACTTAAATCTGCTCGGTTACCCCACCTTGTCACAAATCCAAAAAAATCAAAAAAATCAAAAAAGTCAAAAATCCAAAAATAGTCAAGAGAAATAAATCCGTCCTATGGTGAAAACCACCTCTTGGTGGCACCTTGGATAAGTATGGATGGTGAAAACCTGGTAACAGGCATCATTCATAGAGGGCTTAATCATTATCTACCTGACATCCTAGTTATTTTATGCCTTCATCTGCACTATGGTCCTCACCCATCTTATCCTAGGCTGCTTGGTAAATATTGATTGAGCATTGGACGACCCATCTAGCCTATCCCCTATTCCTGAGCTTTTCAGTATCCCGCTTTGAGCTTTCATCATTTATTGTTATGTTCGTGTCATCAGGTAGGATCATCCATCGTGTCGGTCTTCACCTAGGTCCCATCCTGTAGTGTCCGTAAGTCGAACTACGTTGCCCCTGTGCTGTCACGTAGGCAAGGTTGATCATTTGATTCACCCCCGGGGCATTTTTTCATCATCATCGGTCATCATTGGTCCTCTTTTTGCTTTATCCATGGTCTTTTCTGGAACTACGAGGGCTCTACGCTTTCACGTAGGCAAGGCTAATCTATGATCGGCCCCCGAGCCCCTAGGTCTATAGGTTGTGTTGGTCTTTTGTGCTTTGTCATCAAGTTATGCCCACATCTAACTGGTTCTTCATTAACAAAATTCCCTTATCGTACAAGATCTTGTCCCTCGGTGACATCCCGCATCAACTAGATCATCCTACCTTCGCATCCATCTTTGGTCTCAACAGGATGAATCCTTCCTAGTAGACCTCGTCAATCACATCCATCACCTTGATCCTATGGCAAAGGACCTGTTGTCTTGATTATGATCTTTTGATGCTTTCGAATTTTGTTTATCATTTTGGGTTCCTTCCCATCACTTGTCAAGGTCACCTTGGTCCATCATACCATGGCGTGCTTTGACCTGCTAACATGGGGGCATACCTTGATCGTTTGTTTTGACTGCTATCTTCTCAGTTGTCCCTCGTAAGACCCACCGAGATCTCCAAGGTCTTGTGTTGTGTTGGGACAATTTTGTGTGTTTGTGGTTACCTCAACGCCAGACCCGACCGACGTCACTGCGATATCAGGGTGTTGAAATAACCTTCTTGTTTGTTGTGTTTGTTTCATGTGTAGGGTACTCGCTCGCCTTGATTTTCCATATCAAGGTACTTGGTATCCTACGCTATAGTAAATATCAATGCTCCAAAGATGGCAAGATCTCATTTTCACTGCATTTCCACCACTTTGCATGCATCCTTCATTTCCATCATAACCACCGCTTATGATTTTAGTTGTGCAAGTACTCTCATTCTTTGTTCTTCTTGGGTCCTCTTCCTCTTTGGATATTAATAGTTGTTTTTGGCAAATGCAATCTTCCATCCACCTATCGCCTATCTGCATCCTCATAATGGTCTTTATTGACATTTAGGTGCATTGTAAGCATTTACCCTTTTTGCATTCATAAATCATACATCATAAATCATATAAACATGTGCATCCATAAATCATACATCATAAATTGTATAAACATGTGCATCCATAAATCATACATCATAAATCGTATAAACATGTGCATCCATAAATCATACATCATAAATCATATAAACATGTGCATCCACAAATCATACATCATAAATCATATAAACATGTGCATCCATAAATCATACATCATAAATCATATAAACATGTGCATCCATAAATCATTCATTATAAATCATATAAACATGCATAAATCGTCCATCCACATGTACATCCATAAATCATACATCATAAATCGTATAAACATGTGCATCCATAAGTCATACATCATAAATCATATAAACATGCATAAATCATCCATCCACATATGCATCCATAGAAACGTTTACATCAATCATAAATCATCCATCCATAACACATAAATCATAAAGCATAAATCATCCATATAAACATGTGTATATATATGTAGGGAACCACATCAGGAATCATCTCATATAGCCACATAAGGAAATATCATGCATAATGTCAATAAAGGACCATCACATAATCAAAATAATAAACATCCTGTCATAATACAATACATATCTATCATATATCGCCAAATAAGATATAAAATCCAGAGATGTGGATCACCTCTGCCCTCTGGCGACATGCGCAAACCATCCACCCTGTATCTGCCAAAAATAACCAATGTCCCGCATCTGCCTGCTCTACTGTGAGCTGCCCACGTCTGATCTCTGTAGAGAGTTGGGTACTGGCCCTCTGTGTGCTAGAGTCCCCTGGTACTCACGTGTAGGTGTCCCCTGGTACTCATGGGTGGGTGTCCTCTGGTAACCGCCGTGTGGAGACGGAGTCCACCGGTAATCACTGAATCCCCTAGTGCAGGTCCCTAATGACTAGGACGGCCCTAGTGGCTGTGGAGCCTAACTGACGTAGTGTGCAGTGTGTTGCACTGGATCTAGAACAACCTACTCATATACCCCTCTCCAATAGCTAGCCTGCTGCATAAACTCATCTCTCTACCCGGCTATCAGTCTCGCAGCATTCCACTCATGCCTGTACTGATCTCGATCTGCACTGATAGCCCGCCGCTCTCATGCCCAGGCCTCCTAAGCTAGTATCAACTATTGTATCTGCTTTGTGCCTCTATCCCTCTCTGCCTGCATTACCTATAACTGCGTGTGCAACTCCTGCACATTTGTCCCTGCCCCTCCCCCCTCAACCAGCCCCCTCTACAACTGAGCACGCGCTGCATCCCTCTCGCCCTGTAATGTCTGCATTCGTGACTCTACAGCATCCCTCTCCCTCTGTGCAGTCTGTCCCTGCGCCACCACTACATCTCTGTCCCTTTGTAGGGCCTGCAATCTCAGCTCAGCCGAATCTCGCTCTCATCACAAGTTAGATGCCTGTGCTGTCGTGGTATCTCTC
>VDFB02056276.1:0-40817 GCA_007258455.2 Sequoia sempervirens | reverse complement strand
TCTTGTATGGGGGGTCTTTTTCTTTGCATGGGGTTTTTCCTTCTCATTCTTTAGTGAGAGCTTTTTATTTTCCATCTCTCTTTTGGGGAGGAGTTTTTTCCCACTGGGTTTTCTCCTTTTCTCTGTTTGTGAGAGATTGCATTTGCATTTGTGCATGGGTACCTAACATGGCCTAGTAGTCATAACCCATCATTACATCTTTACATAATAATATACTTCCTAAGTTGCACTTAAGGGGGGTGTTGGTGTGAATAAATGTCTTTAACCTAGTTAATTCACTTACTAGGGACTTGGGGGACATATTCACATGTTAAGTTTACTTAGGTCCTAAGATTATTTCTAGAAGACTTAGTTGTCATGTCTAGAACTTATAATTTTTACTTTTATGTCAAGTTAGTTGTCTCATATCATAAGATTAAGACACTTTTCATAATCTTATGGAATCTTATGTCTCACCTTAGCTATATAACCAGGTGGTCTCATTTGCAATTCATATTGACTAGGATAATCAATTCCATTAGATTCTAATCCAATACCATTACAATCTTGAGTATTGCATATTGGTCATATTATCTTGAATCCATTATTGAAAATTTATGCTCTTTCTTTTCTTTCTTGTAGAAGGTTTTTTTTGGTTTTGCAGGTGATCTTGGAGGCTTTAGTATTTGAGTGAATCTGACAATTTTTAGCATTTTCCAAGAAATTGCAAGTGTTGAACAAATGCATCCAACTAATATTCTACCCCTTGACACTTAATGTCATGGAGAATAGGGTCAGGACCCATTCGAACTAGGGAATATGGGCCCCCCTATTCTACTGGGGACCAATTTTTGATATGTCGAAGTGGGAATCTTAACATTCAAAATTCAAATTGTAAATTTTGTCTATCGCGATTAAATTATCGATAAATTAAAGAAATGCCTAGAAATACCTAGTTATTGCATCATTTGAAATCAAACAAGAGCTATCTAGGAAATCATTGGAGAAATTATTATCAAGAGAACTATTAAGCAAGTCAAGAGTAACATTTTAGAGCTTTATTACAGCAATTCAGGATCCTAACATCATGTCAAATTCTATGTGAGTTTATGTATGTTCATGTTATTATTATTTTGTGAAGGCTAATGCTTTTGTAGTTCTCCAAATCATTAAAACATTCAAGCAAGAATTATCCAAGACCTTGAGGTGATGTGCATGAATTCAATCCTTCAACTAAGCCATAGAAGAGTGTTGAGTTTAAGCACTTTGTGATTCCATCATTCCTTTCCTATCCATTATCATTTTATCATTGACATTACCATTGTGGAAGTGAAAACACTTACATGGGGTTTGATTGAGGCAAGCCCCTAAATGGCACAACATCTCTTCTCTTTGTGAATGTGCATATCTTAGGTTTGAAGAGGATTGAAGAGGATTGAAGAAGACTAAAGACAAATTGTTCATTTTTGCATTTGAAGCCCTACATCTTATCAACTCATGAAAACTCACCTCCAAAATTATTTGTTAGTGTTCCAACAATTCTACAACCGAAAATAAAAATCTCAGATCTATCATCAGAGGACCTCAAAAGCAGAGAAAAAAAGGCCTAAAAGGATGCATATGCCCTAGGGGGATTCTATCTTCCTACAACAATTAGAACCAAATTTTTTGGATAGGTACATAGTCCTCTATAGTTTCTAGATCTTCTTGAAAATTATTGTTTGTCTATTATTTGTCAGATTATTGCATTTTTCATATTAATTCATATAGATTAATTAGGTTAATCATTTCAAATAAATTCCAAATCATTCTAATCCTTAATAGGATTGAGATTCAACTTTGATTGGCTCACCTTCATGGTTGAAATTCAATCTACTCACCAAGTGTTAATCTCCATCTTAATGAAACAATAGAAAATACACATTCCCACCACCAAAACCATTTGAATCCTAGGTTTATAAACTAGACCTAGGGTTCCTCATTTTCTTTGTCTCATTTTGGTGAACTTGACCTATTAACATTACATACCTAAATTGAAAATCATATTAGATCTAAGTTTTTCATTGCATTGTTTTATATTTCTCATCTAGGATTTCACTTTTACATCATAAAAGTCATAAAAATTCAAAAAATTGCATACCATTTTGCATCATAGGTTGCATTAGGATCCATTTCAATCATGATTAGATCTAAATTGAAAATTTTATTCATAATTTCCATTTACATTCTTGCACATTTGCATTTGCATCGTGTTGCCTTCATTTGAGCAAATTTTGGAAAAATACCTAGTTATAGAACTATTTGCACACAAAGGTAGAACTTTTAGATAGTATAATAAACTTTCAAATTTTGAATTTTCAGAACCCCTATCTAGGACTTAGACGCCCTTGGGCACCTCTATTCTTGTACACTTGCATTAACAATATTTTTCACACTTTTGTGTCTCTATGTCTTTAGTATTTTTTTGCTTGTAGAACTCTGTTTTGACATTGTTACTTGTATTCATTTAGGAATCTTTCATTTAGCTCAAAAAAGTGATAAAAAGTAAAAAAATTGCATTGTTTTGTTTCAGAATTACATCAAAATATCATCCTCAGATTTAGGCATCTTAAAATCAGCCAATTTGTGCATTTTAGATCAAAAACTTGCATGCAAAATTGTTATTTATTGTTTGAACATAGTTTCACACTTGCATTGGCATAAATTAGGAAATTTTTGAAAAAATATTCACTATTCAAACTGTTTGCAACCAGACCCAGAATCCTTAAGCAGAGTCACACAGTCAACTTTTGAATTTCTGAAAAACCAAACTAGGACACAAATGCCTTTGGGCGCCTTTTTCCTCCTGTTGTTGATTGAACCAATTTTTTCATAGACCTACATTGTGATATCCTCTATCTGCTTTTGTTGTTTGAGTCCTATTTCTAGCAATTTTACTGTGTTTTTTTGTTAGTTTAGTGTTCATCTTGGGTACACTTAGTGTTTTGAAACTTTTATGAGCTTCATGACTTGGTGTCATATTTCCAAGACTTTCATGAGATGTAGTTCTATAACTATGGTATCCCACACTATTGTTACATCCATTGTGGATCTTGAGTCTTCCAACTCTTTCATGCACAATGTTGTCAATACTCAACCTATTTTGGACTCTATCCCTAATGCTACCATACCAATGAAAACTTTATAATTACCCATTTTCACAAATGTTGATACTATGGTTGCCTATGTTCCAAAAATTGGAAAAAAAATAGAAAGAATTCAAGAATTTGTGAGCACTGAATACTTCACTGGCACAACGGTCCCTATAATTGATAACATGAGGAAACTGATTAATTATGATCAAGGATTAGATTTTTGCGTAGCCTAGCCCATATAGTTGATGTTGATGTACCTATAATGACCAATTGTGCTCAAGCTTTGGGATACACTCAAATTCAAGGAGAAAGTCAAGTCTCCCTCCCTACAACCATAACCTCTATCCCTACATACACATCCAACTGCCACTTCAATGATACAAAAAAGCATTGGTATAAATCCAACATTAGGAATTTCCACTGGAAATCCTTATGGTTTTGGATCTTCACATGTGACATCTCAAGTTTCATCCCCTCTCATAAATTTTCAACATAGTAGTCCACCAAGCACATACACAATTCTACCATATTCACCACATTCCCAAAACATGTCAACACATGATTCTATTATTAACTAACTTTTACAAAATGTAACCTCACTCCAGTAGAAAATATCAACCTTGAACTAGGGTATGTCTTCCTGCTCTCGATCTGACAACTAGTCTGTAGTGTCGGTTTCTAGCAAAAACAAAGCTGTTACGAAAGTGGTATCTACGTCTAGGGATAAGGACCTATGATGCAATAGACATTTCATAAATCTATCTGAGTCTTACACTATTTTTTTAAAGAAGTTACTAAAAGATAAAGTCCTAAAATTTCCAAAACCTCGACCTCTAATTGAGTCGTATCCTGATTGATATGATGAGAATCAATTTTGTCAATTCCACTGATTACACGGGCTTGATACCGAATGATCCATGCACCTACATCATGAGTTTAGAACTGCATCGATTGCGAGACTATTTGTCTCGATGGAAAGAAACAAAATTCTAATAAGTCTATGGTCAAGGCTAACAACAAATTGCAGATTTATATTGATATGTTTCCCTCACATTCTATAAATTTGGTAACACAATCTTCTACATCATCAAAGTTAATTCCATCTGAGTATGTGAACATGGTTTTGTTCATGCGTACCCATCCTCTCGAAAATATGAGTGCTACACCTAACATAGCATTTACCTCGCATGATGAGCCTCTCAATAAAGAGCTCTCCCTTTTATACATCCCCACCTAGATCAATGGAAATGTTATAACTGTCATTTTAGTTGATCCAACAAGTTGGATCAATGTGGTAATAGATGAGACTTTATTTATAAACAATTGGCATAGGGAGCAATAAAAAGAGTCAGAAACCACCCTCCATGCACATGATGGATTCTTTGTCACCCCTTTGGGTTCTATTTCTCTTTCAATATTGGTAGGACCCAAGACTTTTGATGCTTCTTTAATTATCAATCTAGAGTCTAATCTATTATGAGTTAGGTTGGACATCCCTTGGCTTGCCTCTATGAACGGTGTCACCTCTATGGTTCATAAGTGTTTAAAGTTCCCTCATGAAGGTTCTATGTAGGTAGTGCATGACAATGGTTGTAAACCATTGGTGTCATGTGGGGGTTTCATATTTGATCACTTTTAGCTTGCCCCAATTAGACCTCTCCCCCCAGGGGATATTTGTTGTATAAGGCTTATATTAAATATAAGACTAGGGGCTCAGTGCCGAAGGCTAGTTATCTGGTGTCCCCCTATGCAATCTTTGTGAAGGCTTCCATGATCGTGCAATAGCAAGTTGCATATTCCACCAAGAAAAAGGGGAAGGAGATTCTTGCTCATGCTCAAGTGCCTTTTCCTCTTGTATCATCTTCTCCCGCTTTGATTCCTTGCATGGGAAGTGTGATGGTGCCCACATGGAGAAAAGCGAAGCTACAAATCTTCAAGCTTCTTGTCTTGGCCACAGTTCCTAGGCCTGTTGTCTATGGGAAGGGGAAAGGTCCCTGTGGGGTTGCTCATGTGTCTTAGCCTATGTGGCCTCCTACTACTTCTCTACCTAAGATAGAGAATGGGAATAATCCCGTCATTGAGGCATCGATTTCTATTTCTCTTCTCATAGTTGCTTTGCCCCTGTGCTTCCTTCTCCTGCTCCTACTCAAGGGCCTAACCTTCCATCGACCTCAGTTGAAAAGGATACTATTGGGGTTGAGAATCAACCTCTGGCCTTTTCTCATGATGTGTCTTCTAGCACCTATAGTAGACATAACCGACTTGTGCAAACACAAGCACAGGAAAAAGGCTCTCACCACTGAACATGCAATCTCATAAAAGACATAGGGGAGCTAGTGGCCAATGTTCTTGTATCATATTCTACATTTTTGTATTCTTCCGGTGTTCTTGCCTCAGTTCCAATCACCTCTATTTTTCTTTATGATTTCATGGAAGGGTCCAATAATCTTCACCCCAAAAGATTGCAGGTTTTCATTGCTCCCTCCATAGAGCCCCCTCTTTTGATGTTCCTCCTAGATCCCTCCCTTTTCTTATCCCATAGACATGCCAAACACCACAATGGTGTCTATTGCAGCTCTATCTTCTTCCTCCTTACCTTCCACTTGTTATATGGGGATTTTCCACTGTCCGTTGAAGCCCAAGTTGGAGGATAACCTCACTTCAAGTGGAGTTTGGAAGAAGGGTTCACCTTATTTAGAAGGGGGTTCTATCTTAGCTTGAGCCATCCTCGTGACGAAGGTGAACCTTGCATCTCTTGAGTTTGTCACTACCCCTCTCAATGAGGTTGGTAGTAGATCTTGGGTGCCTTGTTCTTCTCCCACCTGATTGACACATGGCACTCCAATGAAGTGCATGTTTAATTTGGTGGTTGATATCCTTGCTTTGTCCTCACTCTTTGCAAGATCAATTACTTTTTCCTCACATGAGCTTGGTGAAGAAGACCTTGAGGGGACTTCTTCCTTGGCCCTTATTGTAGACAAGTCAAAGGCTACTTCCCTCACTAACCCACCTTTGTAGGCCCGTCCACATTCTCCATATAATGATCTAGATTGGGAGCAGGACGACCTATTGGTCGATGAGGAGTAGGGTGGTACCTCTTCTTTATTTGTAGATTAGATTGTTTGTGTGTTTGTGTTCCCCCATACTTTTCTTTATGTGTTTTTTATCCTACTTGTAGGACCCTTTCTACCCTTGTAAGTGCTTGGGTATAGGCCTGGAATTTTTTTTGTGAACTTATTCTATATGTAATCATAATTCTTCTATGTGTTTTAAATTTTCTTTTCGGTAATTGGGGACGATACAAAGTGTTGGGGGCATTTAGGCTCTCTTCCATGTTGAACCAATTTTTGTTTTATTTTATCTTCATATGCTCTTCTTCACGATCTAAGTACTTCAAGGATTGATGGCCATTCATCATACAACATATTATATCTATTTGTATTTATGAACAAATTTGACCCCAAACTCTGAAATCCCACTATCCCTCTTGATTTCTTTGTCTCTACTTGTCTGCTTCTTGATATTGTGGTTCTTATGTGTTGTACCTCGTGTGTGTGTGACAACATACCATGAAATAATTCTTGTCATGTGTTGTGTGCCACAACATTTTTTCCTCTCTTTTCTCTCCTTAGGATGTCATGTGCTCCTTTGAGTAGCACACATCATCCTAAGGGGGGGATACCATGATGTTCTGATTTTTTATTTGGTGAATTCTTGCAAAAGGATTCCTTGGTGTCAAATTTTCTTTACAATGAATTCCTTGATGAAAGAATCCCTTATTGAAAATTTTCATTTTCCAAAACATTGTATTCTCTCAAGGCTTCTAGATGGAACTTTCTTTTGAAAAGGACCTCGTATGTGAAAGGATCTGAAAACTTTCCTTTGAAAAAGGACTACTTTTTCTAAAGTGAAAGAGCTTGAAAATCTTTCGTTGATAAGGAGCATTCATTCCAATGGATTCCTTGATGAAAGGAGCTTTCAAAAGGATTCCTTGATGACATAATAACTTGTGGAAAATGTGGTGTCTTTCAATCAGAGTGTTCCTTTGAATGGACCCCTTGGTGTCTTGAAGGGTTCCCTGTTAAAGGAACCCCCTTTAGAAACTTCTCCTTCAATTGAATTCTCTAGTATTTTGCAAAAATTGTGCATCTTTTATTTTATATTCGATGTCATTGTGTCTTGGTGTAAGACATTGTATATCCTTGCATCTATCTAGGGGGTAGCCTAACTAGACCCGCCTTTTCTATGACTATCCTGCAACAAAGTTTGCAATAGTCGCAGGCTTACTTCGTTAGTGTATTTAACCAGGTTGTTTCTTATCATGTTGGCTTGTGTGTCTTATGAATGCATGCATTATGATTTTTCACTTAACATGTTTTGTCTACAGCCTAACATGTTTGTGGTGAGATCGTAGCTTGCTTTATAGGACCGAGAACCTATGGAGCCCTCTCTCTTTCGTAGCGTTACAAGACCAAGAACCTATGGATCCTTCTCTCTATCTTCACATCAAAGTGTTTTATATCGAAGATATACTCCCTCAACACTATTGGTATATTCTCCTCAATCTCTTTCTAATTTGGCTCGCATTCACATTGACACGTATTCTCGCTAAAGTGGAGGCAAAATGTAATGGCACAAATTTTCTCCCTAGGAAAATTCCCCATTTATTTTACCTTTACTTTAGAAAATATAAGTCGAATGATGAAAATCGATCATCGTTAGCTTATTCCTTTCACATGGCCTTGTCTTTTTACATCAAATGGAGGAATTTCTATCGGGGACGTGTGTGCATTGCATGGACATTCATGCATCACACTAACATCTTGACAAGATTCCTACCCTTGGAATCTGCATAGGCATTAGGTTTTTGGTTGGCTGCAAAAATAACATCTTTTTCCATTCCTTAAACAAAAAAATTAACCTCTTACCTCCATTTTCAAGCATTCAAATGGAAATTCTTTCACATCTTCACTCTTGGCTTGCAATTCTATCACTCTCTCATTCATTCTTGCAACTTCTTTCACTCTCTCAAGACCATTCTTGCTCTCTACTTGGCTTCTGTAGCATTCTTGTTGCAATTCCATCTTTGCAAGTTGACGAAGCTCCATTCTCTTAGTGTGGTATCATCTCCTCCTCTCAGCCTTGAGTGCTAGTAGGAAGAAAGGTGATATTGCTCTTTTTATTTTGTTCGCATCATTATGTCTTATAGAGTCGCATCAAGGTTATCTTTACACTCTATTTGATAGTGCACTTTCTATTTATCTTCTTTATCGATTTCTCTATCTCATTGTATATTTTCCTATCCATGGAGGTGGGAACACCAAAGCAAGGGTCTAACTGAGGTAGACCTCAAAACACAACCAAACATTTTCCCATTTCCATGTGTGCAAGTGTTGGATCACCCATTTGGAGTTGAAGTTCAAGAATCAAGGTGTGGGTGGAGTGGTACCTTTCCCTTACCTTTCTTTGTCATTTCCACATTAGAGTAGTTTCTAGTATTCTTCTTGTTGTACTTTTTGTTTCCCACATTTTCCCTGTCAAACTGTAAAAATTGTGCCAGACAGCTCATTAGTAGGTCCTTCGTGCTTTCTTCATGTTTGCTAGACCTTTGTCCATACAAGATGCCAGCCCATCCCTGAGACGCTATGTTGGATATTGCTGATTTGTGGTTTTCATTGATGTCAACACTGTTGGCATTAATGTCTTTAAGGTTGTATATGTCAATGATATTGAGAAAATTGTAATAAAATAAGTTGCAGGTTGTCAATGGTGCAGTGAAGTTCAACATGGTGGCTAGCTCAGTATATTGATGATAAGAGGTTGTGGATTAAAGGGTTTGTTGACAAGTATATCTAGTTTATCCACATGAAGTTTGAGAGGTTCGCATGAAGATTTGATTGAGTTATGAGTATCTATGTTTTGTCAATTGTTTATTTGCTTTAGTTGGTGTTCCTGAGAGAAGATGATATGATTCTAGTAATTCAAATTGTTGTGGATGCTTATGTGGTGATTCATGATGCTTGTGGATGTTTCTAGATCATGCTCTATCTATGTTGTTGGTCCGCATTGATCGTTGTGTTCACAATTGGTGATTTTATTTTGTGAGTTCATGTTTCTCATGATCATGACTGACAGGGTGATTATAGTGTGTTGTGGATCTTCGAGGTATAATTGTTTAAGGTGTTTCATGTTTGAGACATGTTGTTTTGGGTCCTTACTATGTTTGGTGTGCATTGAAAATTGTTTATTGATTTGGGCCGACAATTTGTACACATTTTATATTTTGTTGGGACGACATGTAGTTGATGTTATCCTTAGTTGCAGATATATATGATTGATTGTTTATACCATTTGAAGGCATGGTGTGCAATTTATGCTAAGTGTTGTGTACGAATAATGTTCTAATCTTTCAAAGGCAGAAGTAAAGTGTGAATAAGAGTGATTAGAAGAAAGTGTTTATGTGCTTAACCAAAACTGTAATCAAGCATTAAAAGATGCTATTTTCTTAGTTCAAAATCTTCTAGATGTAATCTAAATGTGACTGTAAGACAGTGAGTCTTCCTTTGGGCAGTAATCCTTTTGTATTTGAGTAGTGAGCTCTAGACAGTGTGCCTGAATGCATGTGTATTCCCCATTTATAATACTTTTTATAGTTTTAACAGAGTATAATATTGTGGATTAACCTCCACCATGGTTTTTCCCCTAATAGGGTTTCCACGTAAAAAATCTTGGTGTTATGTGTGTTTTTGATGTGGTGATGGTTTATGATTTCATATTTATTTATTAGATCTGAGAATAAGTTTAATAAGTATAATTTATGTGACAACTGATTCACATCCCCCCCTCTCAGTTGTATGCCCTTGTGTTTCCAAAAATTGGTATCAAAGCAAGTTCCTCAAAAGAATTTTAATAGCTTGACATGATCAGGGTTGGCAACATATAAGAAGGATAGTCTAAGATTTGATGGAACTAATTATTCTCTGTGGAAGACTCGAATGAAGTGTCATCTTAGATGCATTGGTGAACCTTACTGGACAATTACAAAGAATAGGTATATCATCCCACATAATGGTCCTTCTATTGCAGGTGAGATTAAGGAAGCTGAGTACAATATCAAGGCTAAGGAAGCATTGTTGAGTGCTCTAACTGATTCTGAGATGAAAAATGTAATGGAGCTAAAGACTGCTTATGAGATCTAGAAAAAGTTGGAAACTTTGTATGAAGGTGATACCCATGTGAAGATTGCTAAGCTGCAAAGCCTAAAAGGGAAATATGAAATGTTGAGAATGGGTGAAGATGAGAACATCACTTATTTTATGCAGAGAGTGAATGAACTTGTGTGTAGTATCAGATGTGATGGTGGAACATTGGAAGAATCAGAGATTGTTGCTAAAGTGCTCAAATCCTTTCCTGCTACATACAAACACAAAGCTACTTCTATTGAGGAGATCCAGACTGTGACAAATGTAACCAAAGACATGTTTATTTGTAAGCTTACTACTTTTGAGTTAAGTGAGTTTGGTGAATCTCTTCCTAAGATAGAATCTGCATTGAAAGCTACTATCTCTAGAAAAGATAAGCAGAGATATGATTCGGGAGAAATTTCTTCTAGAAAAATGTCCAAGTATGAGCAGGAAATGAGAGATTGAAGAAGAAGAGAGAAAACTAGATGAGCTTGAAGCACTTATTGTCAAGAGGGTAGCCAAAGGAGAAGGTAAGTATAAAGGGAAATTTCCTCTTAAATGTATTTCTTGTAATAAGATAGGTCATTTTTCCTCAAGGTTTCCGGAAAGAGTTCCTAAGCCAAGACCTAACAAGCCTAGATTCCAAAGAAAATGTTATTATGTTGCTGATGAAGGTGTGAAAAATGATGAATCTGATAAAGGGAATTTAAGTGAGGATGAATGGGTATTTATTGCTATCAAAGAAAATGATCCAGTACCTACTAAATTTGCTAGTTGCACAAATGTGGAGAAAGCTCTAGCTACCATAGTTGAAGAAAAAGATGAATGGGTGATTGAAAATGGATGCTCTCATCACATGACAGGTGATAAAAGTAAATTTGTGAGCTTGGAAAAGTATGATGGTGGTGTTGTAATATTTGGTGATGAAAAATTTGGTGTAATCCGTGGCAGAGGATCCATTTCTCTTGATGGTAAGCATAATATTGATGATGTTCTATATGTGGAAGGTTTGAAGCATAATCTTTTAAGTGTTGGATAGATGGTTGACAAGGGATACAATCTTCAATTCAAGAATGTAAAGTGTAGAATATTGGGGAGTTCTAGAAATTTGATTGCATTTGGTACAAAAACAAAAGGTAATATCTTTCACCTAAATGCTACTAGGGTAAAGTTGTTTAATTGCTCAAGTTGATGAAAGTTGGTTCTGGCATAGGAGAATGTATTATATAAACTTTGACAATATTATCAAGATAAGTTCTACTAAGGCAGTGAGAGATCTTCCTAAGTTGATAAAACCTACTAATACTAGATGCAATGAATGTTAGTTAGGGAAGCAAACTAGAGTTTTATTCTGGAGAAAACAACATTGTTCAAATGAAGTGTTGGAGCTTGTGCATACTAAATTGTGTGGCCCTTCTAGAGTCAGAAGTTTACAAGGAGACAGGTATTTCATGTTACTTATTGATGATTATTCTAGATTGATGTGGGTTACTTTCTTAAGGGAAAAATTTGAAGCTCTAGAGAAATTCAATATTTTTAAGGCTATGGTTGAGACAAAGATAGGTTTGAAGATTAAATTTCTAAGATCAAATAGAGGTGGTGAATTCACTTCTGGTGAGTTTAATTTTTTTTGTGAAGAACATGGGATAAAGAGAAAATTATCTGCCCCACGGACCCCTCAGCAAAATGGAGTTGTGGAAAGGAAGAACAAGACAATTCAAGAAGCTGCTAGGACCATGATGTTGGAAAGAAATGTTCCGCATATCTACTAGAGAGAAGCTATGAGTACTGCCATTTACACTCTCAATCGGGTACATGTCAAAGGTGATATCAGTAAAACTCCTTATAAGCTATGGTGTGGTTAGAAGTCTATTGTTAGACACTTCAAAATCTTTGGGAGTAAATGTTATATCAAAAGAGTTGAAGATATAGGAAAGTTTGATACTAGAAGTGATGAAGGAATCTTTCTTGGTTATTCTACTAAAAGTAAAGCCTATCGATGCTACAATAAGAGATTGAGGAAAGTAATTGAAAGTGCTAATGTCAAGGCTAATGAAGACACTATTAGATCATCCAGAACCTATGAATACGATTCAGATGATCAGAATGACAATTCAGATAAAGGAAAGAAAGTTCAAACCCCAAATCAAGTTCAGATCATTCCAATGAATCATGAAAATCAAGAGGAAGAAAATAGTGAAACTGCAGAAGTAATATCACAAGAGCCAAAAGTTTAAGAACACCCTAAGACTCCAAGGTATGTAAGACTAAATCATTTAGAAGATCATATTATTGGTGATAAGAACAAAGGTGTTCAAACTAGGAGAAAAATTGCAGAAGAATATTGTTTGATCTCAAAGACTGAGCCTAATAGTGTCAATGAAGCATGCAAAGATGAACATTGGGTGGAAGCAATGAAAGAAGAACTACTACAAATTGAGAATAATGATACATGGATTCTTGTTCCTAGACCTAAGGACAAAAATGTAATTGGAACTAAATGGGTCTTTCGGAACAAACTAAATGAGCAAGGTGAAGTTGTTAGAAACAAAGCAAGACTTGTGTGTAAAGGATATTCTCAGATGGAAGGAATTGACTTTGAAGAAACTTTTGCTCATGTTGCTAGGATTGAAGTTGTGAGACTATTTATTGCTTATGTTGCTTACAAAAACTTCAAGGTTTATCGAATGGATGTCAAGTCAACATTTCTAAATGGTGAACTAGAAGAAGTGTATATTGAGCAACCTGATGGATTTCAATTGACTGATAAGGGAGATATGGTTTTTCGGTTGAAGAAATAATTGTATGGACTTAAGAAAGCCCCAAGAGCATGGTATGCCAGATTGGACAAGTATTTGTTGAAGCTTGGATTTAAGGATACTTTGAGTATCTCAGAGGGAAGCTAGGGGTGATTACCCCTCCTAATCAAAATTAAGATGTATTGACTTGCATCAGTCTGTGCATTTCATAGTCATATCTTGTGATCTAGATTGATGTTGTGGTGGATGCTACTTAGGGGGAGTAGTTAGATGTTCAAAAATGTGGTTCATAGCTTTTGTGGAGAAAGATAATATGTATCTTTGTCATTGATGTCAAAGGGGGAGAAGAGTCATGTGAAAAACTGTGAAAGAATTAAAGAGAAAAGAGTCAAAATCTAAGGGGAGAAAGTGCTAAGAGAAAGTTGTGTTGATGGCGTTTTTCACATCATGTGTTGTCATCAATGCTAAAGGGGGAGATTGTTGGATATTGCTTATTTGTGGTTGTAATTGATGTCAACACTATTGGAATTAATGTCTTTAAGGTTGTATATGTTGAGGATATTGAGAAAATTGTAATAAAATAAGTTGCAAGTTGTTGGTGGTGTAGTGAAGTTCAACATGGTGGCTAGTTTAGTATATTGATGATAAGAGGTTGTGAATTAAAGGGTTTGTTGAAAAGTATATCTAGTTTATCCACATGAAGTTTCAGAGGTTCACACGAAGATTTGATTGAGTTATGAGTATTTGTGTTATGTTAGTTGTTTTGTTGATTCAGTTGGTGTCCCTGAAAGAAGATGATGTGATTCTAGTAATTCAAATTGTTGTGGATGCTTTTGTGGTGATTCATGATGCTTGTGGATGTTTCTAGATCATTCTCTATATGTGTTGTTGGTCTGCATTGATCATTATGCTCGTGATTGGTGATTTTCTTTTGTGATTTCTTGTTTCTCATGATCATGGCTGACAGGGTGATTGTAGCGTGTTGCAGATCTTTGAGACATGTTGTTTTGGGTCCTTACTATGTTGTGGAAAACATTGTTTGGTGCACATTGATAATTGTTTATTGATTTTGGCCGACAGTTTGTACACGTTTTATATTTTGTTGGGTTGGCATGTAGTTGATGTTATCCTTAGTTGCGGATATTTACGATAAATTTTTTATACCATTTGAAGGCGTGGTGTGTGATGTATGTTGAGTGTTGTGTGTGAATAATGTTCTAATCTTTCGAAGGTAGAAGTAAAGTGTGAAGAAGAGTGAGCAGAAGAAAGTGTTTATGTGCTTAACCAGAACTGTAATCAGGCATTAGAAGATGTTATTTTCTTAGTTCAAAATCTTCTAGATGTAATCTAAATGTGACTATAAGACAGTGAGTCTTCCTTTGGGCAGTAAGCCTTTTGTATTTGAGTAGTGAGCTCTAGACAGTGTGCCTGAATGCATGTGCATTTCCCATTTATAATACTTTTATAATTTTAATAGATTATAATCTTGTGGATTAACCTCCACCATGGTTTTTCCCCTAACAAGGTTTCCACGTAAAAAATCTTGGTGTTATGTGTGTTTTTGATGTGGTGATGGTTTATGCGTTCATGTTTATTTATCAGATCTGAGAATAATTTTAATAAGTATAATTTCTATGACAACTGATTCAACCACCCCTCAGTTTTTTTCCCTTGTGTTTCCAAAATGCTAGTGTGTTACACTAGAGTCCAATTCCCGCACTATCGTCCTCAAATAGTAAGTTGTCTGGCTCGCAATCTAAAACCTTTGAGGTTGCATCACCCGATTTCCAAAACACTCATCAAATAACTTGAGGTGGTTTAAAGGGATGTTCGTTCCCTTGGGATCTCCTATGAGATGGAGCCTTGGGGGTGACAAATCCCCCTTCTCTACACAAACTTTAAATAAAAATTTGAATTTTTGAAAGCTAGTCATGCCTCACCAAGAAATAACCATATGAATTGGTCAAACAAAAATAATTGAAAATATTGTGCCTATATGGGGCGAATAACTAGTTTTTTTAGAGAGAGGGGTAGCACCAGAGAAGAAGAAGGTAGGGGTGTGCAACTGAGGGGAGAGGTCATGGTTTGTGGGTGACCTAGAAGATGGTGGTAAGGGTTGTGCTTGAATGAAATGTAGGACTAAGTATGTATAGTGAATGCATACAAATAAATAAAAATAAGTGTAGATTAAGGATATGGGTCACATGATCAAGAGGAAAGGGATGATAAATCAATGCTAGTATAAGAAGAAAGCGATGTCAAATGGGAGGTAATTGGTATGTTGTGATAGATGAAAAAGTATAGAGGAGTGAGGCAACTACGTAGAAAATTAGGAGGCGTGAAAAAGTTAGAGGTAGATGTATGAAGGGGGCACAACTATAGAGAGGGTAGAAACAACCAAGGGGAGTCATGTAGGCTAGAGAGAGTGAAGGGTGAAGAAACGAGTTTCAAGAATAGAGGAAGGGAATTCTAGAGATGAGTTGTTACACAAAAAGAGTGTTGATGAGATGTGTATAAGAGACCATGAAAGGCTCAATTAATCTTTGTGGTATTTTATAATCATTTGCATTGACGAATAAAATAACATTATTTTTATCATTATGTGTATGGAGGGGTGACTTATATGCAGAGATTCTTTGCATTAAAAAAATAGGGATTTGGTTGAATGTGGATGTAACTTAGTATGATTTTCTTCAATAGATGTGATGAATGTTTGGCTGCAATCTTTACCTGAATGATATTTAAATTTTTGGTAGAATATTGCATGTGATTGTGTGTTTAGATTTATGAATTGTGGACAGAGGGAATTTGTCTGCGTCAGGAAGTGATATAGGAATGACAAAATTAGTAGGTATGTAAAGTAAATATCTACAAATCTAAGGTAAGTTTTTTTATTTAATGTATATGGTCTAGATGGATGTATTATTAAGAGAAGGGTTTGGGAATAAATAAATCATTATTTCTTCCCTCCTTGTAGCCCTAATTTTTTTGGGTGGCTATTTCAATGATGTTGTAATAAAATTAGAAAAAAGAGGAGGCCAAAGTAGAAGTCTAATCTTAGAAGAACTTCATCATTTTTTCAACTCATGGAGCCTCATTAATAATCCTCTAAAGAATGGATTATACACTTGGATCAGTAGGAGATTTGGCTTTAGTAATATAGCATAAAGATGATGTATTTGTGTGCAACAATGAATGATTGAACTTACAATTTCAAATTGATGGTTTTATCCTCCTAATTTTGGGATCTAATTATTATCCCATTTAAATTCATATTATGGAGGATAGATACACAAAAAAATGTCCATTTAAATTTAAAATATGTGGTTTCGATATTATAGCCTCAATGTTTTGATAGATAAATGGTGGAAGTAAATTTAAATAAAAAATGATAAAAAATTGTTTTTCTTTAAGAAATTAAGGATTATCAAAGAAAACTTGAAATAGTGGAATACATATAACTTTAGCAATAAATTCAAAAAGAAAGGAAGGGTGGAAATATAAATGACCACTCATTATCCAAACTTATGAACCAAAAAGCATTTCATAAAGAAAAAAATATTGTTAGCATAACACGTAGTAGTATTTGAAAGAGAAGATATCTTCTATAACATAAGTCAAGGGAATGTTGGATAAAGGGATGAAGATAAGAATACTAAGTTATTTTAAAATGCTACAAGAGAAATGAAGAGTCAAAATATGATTTCTAAAATAAAGATCTATGATAGAATAACTCTAAACAACACAAAAGATATTGGTGTTGAGGGATTCAACTTCTTTGAGAATACTGTCAATTAATGGAAGGGAATTGACCTAAGAACCAAGAAAATATTCTTAACTATATCCCTTTTATTATTTTAGAAGATTAGAATAAAATTTGAGTATTCCAATTCATGGAAGAAGAAATAAAATTGGCCACAAATAAATTACACCCAAACAAAGTACTTAAGACAAATGGCTTCCCAACTAGCTTTTGTCACAAGTGTTGGAGATTTATTGGGAACAATATATGGGTGACAAAGAGGAATCAAGGAGACACAAAATAATGCTTAAATATTTTAATAATAATTTTATTTTAGTCATCCCAAAGGAGGAGGTGGTGGTATCAACATTTGTAGGTTTTAGACCAATCTCATTATGTAATGAAATTTATAATATTATCTTAAAGGCCATGGCCAATATACTAAAGTTGATAATCTTAGATGAAAAAAGAAGATTCATCTTAGGATGAGTAATATTAAATTGTATTATAGAAATTCATAATGTTATTCTTTCAATTAACTACAAAAAGGAGCAAGACATGATTGAAAAATTAGATAGTAAATTATATGATAGAGTTGGTTAGAAATTTTTATTATAGTAATAGAAAAGTTTTGATTTTTACCACTAGTGAATATATTGGGTGTTCAACTATGTATTGATTCTAAGGTATTCAGTGATAGTCAATCAAAATTCTTGAATACTTTTCACTCTTTATAAATTAAGAAAATGAGACCCAAATCTTCTTTCTTATTCATAATTATGGTTGAGGCATTTGACAAGTCAATTTAAAATGCAACCAATGGAAAACTATGAAAAGATCTTTGAGTAACTTGAATATGAACTCTATCATACATCAACAATTTTGAGACACCCTTATTTTTAAAATATCCACAATAAAATAAACACAAAAAATGAACACAATCTTAAAAGAATCATAAGAAAGCCTTTGGAAAGATTATCAACATAGAGAAGTTTAAGATCTTTCAAATAAAAAAGCCACATAAAGACAAATATCAAAAAATTGTGGTTCTCAATTGTTCACTCAAAAAAAATACTTAGGAAAATATTTTCGAAAGTCGGATAAAAAATGAAATGAAATTGAGGATAATTTTCATTTGAAACTCGTAATTCATTGTGATCGGTAGAGAATGGCTTGTTGAATCTAGGATTTTGTTAATCTTTTTTTTTTTTTGGCTTAGGTCAATTATAGCCTTTTGTACGAGAGGACTGCCATGGAACCATTGCTTTACCTACCAATAAAAATCTTTCATTGTAATTTATAAATTAGATGTGTATTAAAATCACATTAAATTTTGTTGTGGTTAGAATGCTTGGAATGGGAGAAGAGGGCCCTTATCCACTTTGAGAGTATTGCAATCGAATTTTGAGAACCAAATAAACTTGTGGGATCATGATTGTTATATGTAATTCCTTATGAGAGGAACATATAGGGTCATTTATGTAGGGGAATTTTTTTTTTAATAGAGGCAAGAGGGGATGATTTTTGTAAGAATTAAAAAGAATGCATGAAATCTACGAGGGCAGAAGAAAGGATTGAGGGAAGAAGAAAGGATTGAGGATGAATCGATAAGAAAAAAATTGAGAAAGTTGAATTGAGAAATATAATAATAGATTATCTTTTTGGAAAGGTAATATCATATTTCATTAGGAAAATAATCATGTTCAAAGTTGTGATTTCAATTGTTTTAATTTATTTAATTTCTTGTCTTAATTTCTGAATTAAGTCTAGTAATGAAATTGAAAGGTTAATGAGAATATTTTTATTCCATGGAAATTCAAAGGCTAAGAAATTCTCACTTGTGGGTTGGAAAAAGGTATGTACACCAAATAATTTGGGAGGAAGAGGCTTGAGAAAAAGAAAAATATATAATATGGTTCTAGGGGATAAAATCATTTGGGGCTTATACACAAGGTCAACAAAAAAATACTATAAAATACTTCAAAACAACTATTTTGATGAAGATGACCCAATACAAGTACTAATATTGGTAAACCTTCCAAGAGGATACCATCTATGTAATTTTATGTTGTCATGTAAATGTATTATAGCTTTCCACCTTACCTAGGAGATTCAAGATAGTTGTAAATAAAATTTATAGCTAGACATGTGGAATAAATATCTAACTCTAGTAGGAAGGGAGAATATAGAATAAGCAATAATTTTACTAAGCTTGGGGCTCTAAAGTAAGTGATAGATCTAACTTTGAAAAACCCTAAACAATATAGAAGGATGAGAATATAAATATGTCAATGGGTTAGAATCCCAAATGATCAAATATTAAAATTTGAATAAATTATATTAAATTAAAAAAATTCTTTGAGAATAGGGAGGACATTATCAGAGGGAGCTACTCAAAGTCTAGGAGCTGCTAAGTAAAATTGAGTTACAAACTAGTTGATACATACATTCTCACACAAGATAATTGTAGGAGTTTATAGTGAACTCCTCAATGCTCCAACAAGATCACTTGCAAGACAAAATAACTTCCACAAGAGAGATGACATAAATATCATGCTATGATTATGGATATAAGATTGCCAGAATGAACTTGATTATTTTTTCAGAGATGGTGATTGTTTGTTACAATATACATATAATGGATTAATTATATAGGAAAGGTGAGATGATGTACTAGAAATAAATGTGTGTCATAATTAAATGACACATGACTCAACATCAAATGACCTAGATAAAATCATTAAATAAAATCCAACTAGATAAGATATGATAAGATCCTATCTAGACAACTAAGACTTTTAGAAAAAGCAACTAGGACCTAAGTGGACTTAACAATGTAAATAGGACCTAGATAAGTAAAACACCTATTTACACCAACACCCCCCTTAAGGACAACTTAGGGAGTACTTATGCAAATGACACAAAGATGGATCTCGACAACAAGGCCATGTTAGGTACCCATGTACAAATGTAAAATGCAATCTCTCAAAACTAGAGTAAAGGAGAAAAACTAGTGGGGTAAAACTCCCCCCAAAAGAGAGAGAAAACAAAATTCTCTCAATGATGCATGAGAAGGAAAAAAACTCATTTGAGGAAAGAGATCCCCCATAAGAGAGAAGAAGAGAGGCCATGCAACACCCCTCAATGTAGAGTTTCCTGCAAAGATGGTAGATGTATGACAATGAATGTTGAAGATGATCCATGACCATCAAACAAAATTTATTCCCTTGGGAAGAAACAAGACCAAGATGGTATGCAAGATATCTTCCCATTCTTGAAAGGAAGATACAGGAAGAAAGATTATGTGAGATGTCTCTAAAGAATTCTCAAGTGTCTCCATGTCGATACCAAAAGATTTCACACTCCAAATAGGTGTTCTAGGCCACACTACCAAAGAAGACAATCCAAAATCTCTTAGAAACGATTGTAAAACACAATCCAAAGACAAAGATACATCCTTTGAAGACAAAGAATCCTCCTTAAAATGTTGTCCAAAATTATCCACAGTCATGTCAAACTGCAAAGGATGATCATGTAGAGAATAAACAAGAGGGCCAGATTGTTCCCTCGCAACAACTAAAGAAGGATCATCTCCATCAAAGCGAAGATTAATGCAATCAATGATGTCTGTCAAATCTGAAATGTGGGACTCACAAAAAACAAACCAACAATGTTTTTCAAGTACTCATCCCATGTAGCCAATTCTGGAAGATGATGTATGGCCTATTGCACTAAATCACAAGGAGCCAAATCTATGGAATCACAAGCATCATCAGGTACAACATTTGATGAAGGAGATGAGATCTTAGTGCATGTCATTTGACTACACATATCATCCCCCATTGTGTCCTCACCATTAAGAACACTAGATGATTCAGCTGATATTGGTTCAAGGGAATCAAGCAAACTAATGTGATGCAGGAGCATCCAGTAGTAACAAGCAATCCTGCATCCCCAAAAACATTTTATTTTAATTTTTCTTTTTTTGTGTGGTTTCTTGTTACAAGCAAGCTTTCAACACTTGATTTGGGGACTGTAGACATCCAAATTTGGACACTTAATTTATCCAAATTTATCACTTTTCATCTAAACATCCTCTTATCCGAGTTAATTAAATAATATTACTATTATTTAATTAATATCTTTAATCTAATCCCTAAGGTATTTAATTAATAATTAAATACCTTACCCTCCTTAATCCTTTTTCATCAAATAAATTAAATAAATATTACATTTATTTAATTCCTCACATGTCATTTTCATCTAATCCTAATCCATTTCCTAATCTTTCATTAAGGATGTGCACATGCCTAATCCTTGATTAGGATGTGTCACATCCTCCAACTTTTGCAAGTTGGCTTTTAATCCTTATTTATCCTTCTAATTACTGATTAATTAAGCCTAATCATTCTCCAAGGAATTTTTAATTCCTTTTTATTCTTCCTAGATTCCCCTCTTTATATGTGAATTTTTAATTCACATTCCATCCTTCCAAGGCTTCTAGAACCTTGGACTTGTCACAATCTCCACATGTGACCAACCTTGGACTTGTCACAATCTTCACATGTGACCAAGTCCCACCTTTTTGGAGCCCTCCTTTTATCCTCTAGATCCTCCTAGGAATGTGAATTTTTAATTCACATTTATCCTCCCAACCACCTTTCCTTTTCCTATGTATATTTTTGAGGAATTCTAAAATTCCTCAAATGTCCCTTTCACTCCCACTTGGGGACAAGAAATCCCTTTTTGTGGAAATCCTCTCATCCCCCAAGGTGCATCTCCTTTTCCACCTCATGTACCTTTTTGACAACTCATCTCCACCTCATATCCTCTTGTACACTTCACCCTCCACATGTCAAGATGTGAGGGCTTATGGGTTCTCAACCCACCATAGCCCTTCATCTTGACCTTGTTGGATCAATCTTGACCCTTGAATTCTCTAGAGAATTCAAATTCTCCTATAAATACCCCCTCCTCAAGGGCATTTTTAGAACACTTTTTGGAGCAACCTTATGCTGCCAATTTGCCTTCTCAACACTTAATCAATTTGCAACTACATGCTGCCATTTTATGCACTCATCCAATTTTCAATCACATCCACTTGCATTTTACATTCAAGCATATAGTAGTGATCTTCAATCCACCATCTAAGGAGCACACAATCCATTGTAATCAAGGGCCAATCAAGGAGAAATCAACAACAAGGAAGGTGATATTGTTTCTATGTTGTCTATCTATTTCCTTTCTTATTCTAACTCTCTTTTGGCTAATCTTGAGGTGTCCTTGATAGTTTGTCATTCATATTCTTGGTTATTTTACACATTTAGAGTAGGATAGATATCAAGGTATCACAGGGACATTTTGGGCATTAAAAAAATTATTTATTAATTAAATTTGGGGGAAAATTGGAGCCAAAATATTGTAACCATTATTTTTTTATTTGGCTCAAAGTCTGTTATTTGGGTGAATTGTTGGTTGCACATTTAATGTGCTTAAATTACCAAAATACATAAATTAAAAGAAAACTCAATGCCCAAGCTGGGAAATTTTAAATTTGGAATATTAAATAATAGATTGGAAGATAATATTAATGCCCATATGTAGCTTGAAAATTAATTGGGAACCAGACATGTTACAACAGAGGTTACATGCAAAAAGAAGTTACATTCATGCATGCATCTTTTTCTTGAATAGAGGTAGTGGTTTGCAGGGGGTTTTTTAAAATATATTATTGGAGTGATTTCATTTCTTAATTGGCAGCTCCATAAATGAGAAATTGAAATTCCCTATTATAGAAGAAAGGAAAATGCAAAAATGAGTTGCAGAAAGAGTTTGAACCAGTGTTTAGAAATGGGTTTTTTGAGATTTTGGCTCAAAAATTAGTATGGTATTGTTGGTAGAAAAAATACAGTGATCATGTATTGTTGTAGAAGAATGTGGGAATTTCTATTGTAAATTTTTTTAGGATAAATAAAAGAGTTTTGCATATTCAAAATATTTTCCAAAATTTGGCTTGTCAAGAAATTTTTGTGCATATTTGCAACAATTTAAATAATTTGAATTTCATACCATTTGGGTTCACATGTTTTTTTTTCTTATGAGTATGTTTTTTTTGTTTGAAGAGGTTAAATATTTGAGTGGTGGCTTTTCCCTCTTCATCATGATGCCTTTGGCAATGCAAAGTTGTTGCACTTGAAGTTTCAAATCATCAAGTTCTTTTTGCAAACATTCCTCTATTCTATGCTTTTTCTTCCCACAATAATCACATTTGACTTTCCATGATTTAAAAGACATGATTAGAACCCAAAAAAAAACATATTCCCCTCCCCCCCAAAATTACTCAATCGTGAAATCCCCCAAGCAAGATATGAGGTTGGCACTTTATGCTTAGTGCGGTTACAGGTGCCACTTGACAACAACAAGAAGGTGGACTTGATCTTAGTGCATACATATTACCAAATTTGGGCACAAGCTCAAAGTAAAATTCCTACACAATATGAGATAAATTTGATCCCACCACTACAAAGTACATGAAAAATTATGCACTTTCATAAAAATCACCCAAAAATGTTACCATAGGATCAAGAACGGAGTCTCAAAAGTTTTGAAAATGAGAACTCAATAACACTTATGAAAATCTAAAATTTTGAGAAAAAATAGGCACCAAAATGAAAAACCAACAATACCACTACGTAGAGTGCAAAATTCTACCCCAAATAAAAAATGAATTGAAAAAAGAGTTTATATGACCAAGTTATGGATATTTGAAAATTGCCCCCAAAAATGAAAATTGCATTGAAGAGGGGGAGGGGGAATTCTTAAGCCTTGTTGATGTCATTGTTGATGTAGTGCTAATGTCAGTAATAAACAAGCTTAAAATTGATGGCCAAGGGTTGTCAAAATAAAATATGCCCATGGAATATTGTGTTGCATGATCGACGCTCATAATCAAAATCTTTTGTTAGAATATTCTGAAAGTCAATGGTGGAATTTGTACTATGCCCATAGAATATTCTTGATGCTTCAAAATTCATGGTAGGAATTGATTTGACCTATAAAGGAATGTGGATGAGTCACGTGATGGTGTGTGGGTGTAGACGTACCTATGCAGGCAAGTACCTACGTACATAGGTACGACCTGTAGATAAAATGCATACACAATTTCTATTTTTTTCCTTTTTTTTAATTTTAAATCTAAAAAATGATATTTAAAAAAATAAATCAAAATTTTCACCTACATATTTTTCCCCCAACCCAATTTTTTTGTGATAGAGGTCCTCTGACTATATAGTCAATGGTATGACCATATTCGACAAAAAAACCTTTGATGCATAGGGCCAAGTGCTCGGATTTTGGCGAATTGATAGTCAATCTTAAAGTTTTTGGGCCTTTCAAACACAACAAAAAGGATGATTTTGGCACAAAGTGCTCCAAAAATTTAGCTACATCTTGGATCTAGTAACCCTTGCCCAGCTTGAAACCCTCATAAATTAAAAAATATATGATGAAATTTGATGAAATAAAAGCTAAACTTGACTTTCTCTGATATCCCGAATTTAATGGCAGGGTCTACAAAACCCCAACTCACACCCACAAAAATTTCATGCCATGATTGGTCCCTTAGATCTAGGAAGAATTCTACAACATTGAAGCTCTAATACCATGTAGGAGTTTATGGTGAAATCCTTAACACTCTAGGATCAACTCAAAGACAAAATGACTTCCACAAGAGAGATGGTAGAAATATCATTCTATGATTATGGATGTAAGATTGTTATAATGAACTTGATTATTGTTTATAGATGATGATTGTTTGTTACAATGTACATATGATGCCTTGATTATATAGGCAAGTTGTGATGATGTACCAACATTAAATGAGTGTGTCACAATTAAATGACATGAATCAACATTAAATGACCTATGATACATGCATTAAATAGAATCCAACTAGATAAGATATGATAAGATCTTATCTAGACAACGAAGACTTCTAGAAAAAGCAACTAGGACCTAAGTGGAATTAACAATGTAAATAGGATCTAGATAGGTAAAACACCTATTTACACTAACAATAATGTCATATTAGACTTTGTTGGAGCAAATGTTATCTCCCAAAGTAGAATATTTTTCCTGGATGGATATACAAAAGAAATTTTTAACTATTGATGGATTCTAAAAGTTTATCTTTGAAGTCCCTTATAAGTATATTAATGTGGGTAAGTAGAAGAAACAATCAATCATATACTTGTTACCTACTCCCACACAACTAAATTTTGGTAGTGGCTATGTACAAGATTAGGCTAGGTGTGGCAATCCCATAAAATCACCTAGCAATATTCAATTTTTGGCTCAATATATAATGAGAATTAATTTTCTCCTACTTATGGGTGGTGAGTACCTTATCAAGCTCATATGGGAAATATGGAAGGAGAGAAACTAGAGGATATTTCTAGAGAAATGGTTGGACATAGAAATTTTTTTACTCAAATTGGAAGCAATGACACAAGAATTCATTCTCTCAATGGTATTAGGTTGAAGTAAAAAGAATAAGAGGTTTACCTCTTGGGATAAAAAAATTCTACAAAATTGAAAAGTGAAATCTCCCCCAATCATGAGATTCATAGGTTTAACTCCCAGATTAAGCCACACATATGAATAATTTAGAAACTCCCCATTAAATGGTTGAAATTAAATTTAAACTACCAAAGGGTAATCCAAGTATATTGAGTTCTAGATGCATCATTCAAGATGATAAGGTGAACCTGGTTTCCATAAAATCTATTAATTGAAAAAGTGGCACAAATAATGAAGACAAGTGAAATTAACCAAAAATTAAATATTCATAGTCACTTGTGTCAAGATGCACCACTAAAAGTGTCTTTACATCATCCACATGTTAACTAAGAACATAACAAATATCACAAATATTAAATAAGGTAAATTGAAATCATTTAAAAAGAAATGATATCTTAACCAAATAGACTTGGATAATCCTATTTTAGAACATCATATTCATCCTAATCATTGTTAATAAAATATATTTTATAAATCATATGAGATTAGGAATGTGAAGGCCTTGAATCATCGTACAATGTAGCTCCCTTTACACAGTTTGGGCAAGGGGGATAAAATCCATTTTTGTATTTTACACCTAAATTAACTTTTATTTATCATCCTTTTGTGTTATCTTTTATTTTTTATCATTCCTTCTAATTCTAGGTTTAAATGTTGTTTACATTTGGAGTATGTTCATGGAAATTGAGGACCAAAAGGGGGTCTTAAGTGGCCATTTCTTTGAAATCAAAATTGATCTTGGATGAGAGGTTGAAGATAGTTACACTCAAAATTTTAAGACACAACAAGAACAAGAGTCATAGTACTCTGAATGTACTTTCTAAACTACTATTTTTTAAAACGGTGGAAATTAAGAGGTTTAAATTGTTGGTGTAAATAGGTACATTTCCTATCTAGTTACTTAGTGGGGTCCTATTTATGTATTAATTGGACACTTAGGTCCTAGACATATTTTAATTCTTAGATAAGATTTTATCATTTTATCTAAATTATTAAATATTATCTAAATTATTAAATATTAGGGTCCTAGGATCATTTAACGTTGGCTCATGTCATTTAATTAAGACACAATCATTTAATGCTAGTACTATATCACACATTGTCTATATAAGCAACGTCATTGTACACTTTGTAATGTACCTCATCATCATATTTCATAGATCTTAATATCAAGCAAGCTCATATTCTTGCATACTCTCTTGTGGAAGGTTTTAAATATATTTGTAGGTGTTCTTGGACTAGAGATAAATTTCAACTCCTACATGGTATCAAAGTCAAGCCTTGTAAATTCCTTCTCAGATTTGAGGGTAGAACTACTTCTAGTGAGAGATCTTAGTGAATTTTAGTAAGGTTGAGTATTCTCTTCCCTTGCACCCAATGGTGATCTAGGGAATCATATAAACTTTAAAAAAAAGTAGTTGTGGAGGGTTCCTTTTTGTGGGTTTTTATTGTAGGTTATTTTTGGAGCAATTTGGAGGTAATCTGAGCTAACCATTGAGTTTAGGGTATCTAATAAAGTCAAGATTGGCCTTTGTTTCGTCAAAATCTAATATTTTTTTGCCAAATCTACGAGGGTTTCAAGTTGGGAGGTGGTTACTAGATACAAGAGGTAGCTAATTTTTGGAGCATTTTGAGCCTAAATTGACCCTACCTTTGCATTCAAAATGCCTAAAAACCCTAAGAACGCTTGTCAAATTGTCAAAATTAGAGACATTTTGGCCAGACCCTAAAATATTTTTTTTACCCCCATTGCCATTTTTGTATTATACGGATCCATACTGTATGATCTACAATCATCAAAATCGTACTTGATTATATAGTTGACAGAATCACGTTAATGTATTCTGGTAGAATATTCTACTCACATGGGCTTTATGCCACCTAGTCTGCAGATTGTATGTTTGTCACATCACTATACATCTTAGGTACACAGTCAGTAGACTATTTAAATTTAATATTATTTTATTTAATTCATTGATGATTTTGTAGTCCATGGTTCCTCGGTGGGTTATATTTCTCGTGCTTGGAACTAAGTGGTTTGTAAGTGGCATGAGAACTTTCCACCACTATAGGCGGCACCACTCATGTACTCCGTCATCCCACCACTCTGCGAGCAACATAGATTTTTTTACCTAGCAGTTCCTTCCCTGCTAATAGAAAATCACATTAGTGACCATGTACCAGCTCAACAAGGGTTAAACTTTGACCCCCTTTTAGCCTCCCAGGTTCCCAAATTGGGCCTTTTTTTTGGAGCATAACTTTTGGTCTCACAGTGGTGCAAGTCATTTTGCCAAAATTTTCTGTAGGTACATTTTATTGCCAACTAAATTTCCTTCCCTTTTAAATCTCCAAACTCATAATTTTTTGTCAGTTTATCCAATTTTCATGATTCCAATGACAATTGAAAGGTATTTAGGAGCTATATCATTTGGTTCATTCACTTTTTCCAAATCCAAACCTAGGTATAAATTATTTAATTTTTACATATTGACATATTCACTGATTATTTGGACATATAGTCTCTTGGATAAGTTTTGTTTCTAGGTGGGCATCATTTTTGGTTGTATTTTTAGATTTGGGAGGTATCACATTAGTTTGTATAAGATATTCATCTATTTTTCACTCTTGGCACATTTTGTTCTAATGAGGTTTGAGGTTGTAACTCCTCATAATTATCATACATGGAAGGAAAGAATGAGGAAATTGCTTTGGTCTAGGGGTTTGTGGTCCACCTTGGATGATGAACAACCTGATTTTTCTAGAGAACATGAAATATTTTCTCATAGGAACACATGTTATGAGGCTATGGGTTTGATTGATATGAATATTTCTGAAATTTTTCTTCCATATTTAGGAATGTACTATTCCTAAGCAGGTTTGGGATAAGTACAAGGATTTATTTGGTTCAGTTAGTGAGATTCATGCTATGCAATTAAAGGAAAATTTGATATTACTTTCCACAAATTATTTTAACACCAGTGAAGACTATTTGGTGAAATTTAAATCATTAAGGTCACTATTGGTTGGTTGTGGTAAAAATTAAACTGATAAGGAATTCATATTCTTGATTTTGTCTAAGTTGAAAGGTTCATTTGCATACTTATCTACTTCCTTTTATGCTAAAATCGATGGATTAGGTGATTCATTTGGCATACCTTCTTTTGAGAAATTTTATGATGCATTGACTAGGGAACAAGCTAAAAATAGTTAGCTTGATACACACTCTAAGAGTCATGCTTTGATTGCATCATCACCTAAGGGTAAATGAAAGAATTCAAAACCTAAGATAAAATCTTGTAATACACCCACCTCTCCTAAGGTGGATAAAACTAAGAAGGAGAAACCAAAGTGTGGTTATTGTAATAGACCTAGTCACGATGAAAAAACTTGTTATAAGAAAGAGTTAGATGAGATGAGGTAACTTCTAAAATAACATAAAATTTATTTTCCTTCTAAATCTACAAGTTCGCCTTCTTCTTCACAACCTTAATCTTCTACACACACATGTACCACAGGAAATTCTCATGAGAGTGACAAGGTAAAAGATCATAAGATGAAAGCTCATGCTCTTTTTGTAACACATGTTGAACACTCTAGAGATTGGATTCTTGACTCAAGAGCCTCAAATTATATATCAGGAACACCTTATAGGTTTTCATCCTTGAAACATACTTCAATCATGAAGATCTTGATGGCTAATGGTGTTTATTTGGATGTATTTGGTAAAGGAGTTGTTGGTGTACCCAATGGTAGTTTTCATGATGTTCTTTGCATTCTTGATGTTTTGCATAATCTTCTTTCAAAATATTAAATAGCATGTACTATATTGAATCCATTTATTTCACTCTAGATTTAGTTTGCATTTGTGGTTTGCATACTAGACAACTTGTTGCAATGGGTAGGGCTAGTGATAATGCAAATATCTACACCTTTTCTCATTTTATTCTTGATGGTTACCACTCTCCTAAATCAAGTGTGAGTAGTTGTTTAGATGGTGGTTTTGGTGGTTTTTTTAACCTCATTTTTTATTAGCCATTTGATGAGGTTTTATCATCTCCTACTTCTTCAAATTTGAGTGTTGACTTGGTTTCTAGGACTTTAGATGAGCATGACACATTTTGTTTTCCATATTTTCCTTTGTAGGATGGTTTTATGACAAGTATGTCAGATTTTTTTTGTCATTCCTCTTCTACATATTTGAAGGGCATGTTTGAGGGGCTCACTCTCCTCTTTGATCATACATCTTCTTTGGAGGTTTCTCTTGAGTTTCCACATCGTTTGTCTTCTTCCTTGATTGGGGTCACACCTGATTTTGTTGAGATATCTTCAAAGAAAATTGATTCATCTTTAGATATATCGTTCATGAGGTTTCTTCCCTCTTGCTTCATCATGGAGATGAGGTTTATTTAGCATCGGCCATTGGATCTCTTTCTTCCCAAGGGGAGACATGTTTTTTAGTATTGGATTATCTTTTATCTTTAGATTTTCTTCAATGGTTGTGGAGATACTTCATTATGGGGGGATATGTGGTCTCTTTTTCTCCCTCTTATGGGGGGCATTTGTAATGTATATATATGGGATGGATTTTGTACTTGGGGGTATCATGTATTCCTCCATCTTTCATCACTTGATTGAATCTTTTTCTCTCTTTTAGAGAGAGGTTTTTTCTCATGTGTTTTTTCTCTTTTTCCCCATTTATGAGAATGCATATGTATTTGTACATGGGTACCTATAATGACATCATATCTGGGGCCCATCATTGCATCCTTGCTTCATTTGCATAATAATTTCTTCTTCCTAAGTTGCACTTAAGGGGGGTGTTGGTGTAAATAGGTACATTTCCTATCTAGTTACTTAGTGGGGTCCTATTTACATATTAAGTCCACTTAGGTCCTAGTCATATTTAATGCTTAGATAAGATTTTAGCTTTTTAGCTTTTATTAAATATTAGAGTCCTAGGGTCATTTAATGTTGGATCATGTCATTTAATTATGACACAATCATTTAATGTTGGTACTACATCACACCTTGTCTATATAAGCAAGGTTCTCATCATCATATTTCATAGCTTAATATCAAGCAAGCTCATATAATTGCATACTCTCTTTGGAAGGTTTTAATTATTTTTGTAGGTGATCCTGGGCTAGTGCTAAAATTCAGCTCCTACACAAATAGGGGAGCACATAAATTGTTCATATTTTTGTCAAAAAAATATAACATAGTCTGGTGTGCTCCCCCTAAAAAGTTAATTTTGTTAGTATTTCAAAAAAATAGTGAACAATTAGCTAACATCATATAGTTTATGCTCAATTTATTTGCTAACTTTTAAATGAATATATAATTTTTTACTAGTTTTAAAAGTGGACATATCCTAAAAAAATAAAAAAATGAGTGTGTGTGCCCCCCCTTTTTTTTTGGAAACTAACAAAAAATTAAAGTTCTTTTAATGTGTAAAGAAGAGAGTCTAGTTTGTAAAAATATAGTTTATTTCAAATTTCGATGAACAAGTAAAAAATTAAACCAAAAATACAATATGTAGGTTTTTGACAAAAAATGGAGACACTAGCAAATGAAATTAGATATCAAAACATTAGCATAATTGAAATGTAGAAAAAATTACATAGTTAGAAATCCAAGAGAGAGATCAATGTTACTATGTTATTTTTTTAACTTGACATTGAAAGACATGCAAACTTTATGGAGAGCACACTCAAGATTGTGTCATTTTTTTAGAATTTTCAAAAAACACGCCTATGGGCATTGACATGTAAGTCCAAACCTTGGGGTTGGAAATACCTAAAGTAGATAATAACATGAGTGCACTATAACATGCTCAATTTTCAAGAAGCAAAAATACCTCTCTCTCTTTATCTTCTCGTCTCTCTACCTCATATATAGCTCACACTCTCCCTCTTCCTCAAATTGTATACATGAAATACACATTAAAGTATAAGTGACATTTATATGTGGACATTTAATTTCTTATATTGTAAGTTATATTTCATGTATATAGTTTTAGAATTTTTGAGAATGGCTTTGAATCTCTAGGAGTTAGAGGATCCTATAATTTCTTAAACTTAATCAAATTTCAATAATCAACAAGCTCTTATCATCTTGCAATTGTCTAGGGGTAATTGTAACTATTCAATATCATCATCAAGCCTATCCTTAGATATCTCTCTATATATCTCCCTCTCCCCTCTCCCTATCTCTACTTACCTCTTCCTCCCTCTCTCTAGATATCTCTCTATATCTCTCCCTCCCTCACCCTCTCTCTTTGTTCATTCTTCCCACCCTACTTATCTCTATCTCACCTCTCTCTCTCCCTATTCATCTCTATATCTCTCTATATCTCTCCCTTTCCCCTCTTTCCCTCTCTACTTATCTTTATATCACATTTATCTCTCCATATCCCTCTACATATCTCTCTATATATCTCCCTCCCTCCATCCTTCTCTCTCTAATTTTCTCCATCTCACCTCTCTCTCTCCCCTATCCCTCTATATATCTCTTTATATCTATCCCTCTCCCCTCTCCCTTTCTCTACCTCCCTCCCTCCATATCTCTCTATCTCTACCTATACCTCTCACTCTTTCTACCTACCTCTGTCTCTATCTCTCTCTACCACGTCTGCCTCCCTCACTCCTTCCCTCTCTACTTCTCTTTATCTCACATATCTCCCTCTCCCTATACCTATATATATAGGTGTAACGCCCCACCAAGGAACCTAGAGGACAACACATAACTAACAAATAACAGAACAATTTTTTTTTTAAGATCATTCATATAACATAAAAACATCAGTACAACACACATACATCCTTAGGGTTCCTCAACATCACTACTTAAACAAGAAGAAGTAATATCATATTACTAATCCACGATACAAAAAGCTTAAGGATAAACTTATTGCCAAAAGAATAATATATTTATAAATAAGGATGGAATCAAGTTACAATTACATCTTACAATAAGTGAGATAATGACTAATCTCAATACAACATAATCATTGATACAATAAGTAAACTCATGCACATGAGGTAAATTTACAAAGGAGATGATGATCACATCATAACTAATATCCTCGTCCACTAACACCCTCGACATCCACCATCTCGAACAATGAGAAATAGGAACTTGTTCCACGAACAATGTTATCCAAGTATAGTAACACCTGCAAGAGAATCCAATGGATGAAATAGCACGGTTTACTCCCAACCGCATGGTACTTGAAGGCCCACTCCCTCTGTGCTAGGATATAATGATCAGTCCTCAAATCAAGCAAGTAAACAAACAAACAACAAGCAAGCAACAAAATAAACACAACAACACATGGCTGAATTTCACATGACAACATGACAGTATCCAAAAATCACATGAATTCTAACAAACTCCTAGAGGCAACAGTAAACCAATAGTGACTCTACATAAGAGACCACAAAGTATATATCAGGACAAGAGTGTCATCACTTAGTTGTGCTAGGTTCTCCTGGCGAATCTTCCTAGGCTCTGGCCCCCATCTTGGGTTATCCTGGTGACCTCAACTGATTCTCATCCCCTAGACAATCCTAAGTGGCATCAAACTACCCTTCATGAAGACAAGGTAAATGACTAGCCATTCCAGGCCTTCTCTACCTACCCTTAATCTATACAAGCATTAAGGCACTAGGTGAGGCAATCATTTATTTGAATTAATTAATGAATTCCCAGTATATTTATTAAAGTTTTCACTGAATTACTAACTTCCGATAAGTTGTCTTGGCTACCACTTTGGGTACCGGCCCCTATCGAAATCCACTCTTCCTTTACAATAACACAACACATTAAACCAAAAGATAGCCATCATGCACAACAACCCGAATCATGTCCACAATCCAATCATGAATTAAATCACTTTACTCACAATCACCACATAGGTAACAAATTACAATGTGCATGGCTATTTAACAAAACCTTTAAAACAAAAAATAATCAAACTCAAACAGAATAAACAACTCAATTCAAGAGTTCCCCTAGCCTTTGGAAACTAAAGCTTAGTACTACAAAAGTACACTCATAAATTTATAACCATAGCGTTATTGCTCATCAAATACAACTAAGAATTTTCTTAAAACAACAATCATATAAATACACATTCTTTAAGTAACCAGAGATGTATTTTGACACAGCAATCTTTCCTCATAAAATAAAAACCCACGTACGTATATACAACATAAACTTAATCTTTTGAATACTCATAAAAATTCTAAACCTTATAAACTCAAGAACCATATCTATTCATTGCTATATAACACAATCGCCAGTCATTAACACAACTCAAGATAATAAATCATCAAAGAATTCAAAAAACCAATCACATTTATTTCAACATCATAATAAAGAAAAATCATTTGTACAACAAATTCTTTAATTTTGAACTAGTTATTCTTCAAATAAAATTTGAAGAACTTCATTTCATAATAAAAGAAATTAACACAAGAACTTCTATTTTGTAGAAGAAGAATTAAAAGATAAACATTCTACACTTTATTTTTTAATCAAGACATAAATATATTTCCAATTTAAAATCAAAACAATACTACACCTTCTAACTCTAATCACACAACTATAGCTAGTTTTTTGTAATACTAAAATCTTCTAACACTCAACTTGTAAGATTAGGTAGAAAAGATATCATTTACTATTTAGATCTTTTGTTTAATTTAAATAAGTTCTCTAATACTAAATCCAACTACAAGACTATTTATTTATATAATTATATCAAAGTAAATATCTTATAACCACAAACTATTGTTGTGGCCGCAACACCACTCCAGTTAACAATAAATTATATTACCAAATCTACATGCAGTTAGCTGGATAACTCTGATTACAAGGAGTTTGAGAGGCGCATATTATGAGATTGAACTACCAATCTTCAGACTCCTATGTTCAAAGCACTACAACTGTGAGAAGTTGTGAAGAGAATTAAGGCTCCTCAAACTTTTAAAATTCTCTATTATGTTCAAACGCTTCATCTACGACAGTTTGACAATTAAATCAAAAAGTTGATTAATATCTTAACTTTCTATTATGTTCAAGTGTGGTTGGAACAAGTTGACAATGGAAAAAGAAAGATTATGAAATCCTCTACAACATTCTAAGCTCAAGCACTGCAATAGTGTCTTGTGCCAAAAGCATCAAGGAGGTTATTTAAATATAAACACCCTACCATTTTCAAGTGCTATCATTGTGATAGTTTGATAGTGATATTAGAGAGCTTATTTAATTCTCTAAACATACGATTATCAAGGCTGCAAACGTGACTGAAGCCACTACAGTCTTCTATGTTTAAGTGTTGCAACTATGAGATTTTTTTAAAGAATCATGGACTTTATTAAACAAACACACCCTTCTATATAGAATTACAGCTTCAGGAATAGAATTACTAATGGAATCACGAGCCAAATCATGGTAGCTAATTGTTAATAACCATAATTCCCTGAGTTAAGAGGTATTGTAGCTTAAGTTTTAGGTTCTACCGAATACTACAAACAAAAGGCATGCATATATAATTTAAAACACTACAATGTTCAGCTTTTAACTCAGCTTAACTAACAGAGGGTGGCGTACCATAAAGAGAGGATATTAAATAACACTATCACTTGACTAGCAGAAGATTACATCAATGCAGATTTTGCAAAGAGATAAGGCGGTAGGCATGGATAACAATAATAGTTAGGATCATAAACGCTGCATAAAGGATAATACCTATTGGCGTATATCACTCCCTAAGACCCATCGAATGGTGAGATGTTTTCTTATCAAGTTCAAGCCATAAGAACAGAGGCGACAACATGCAAGGATAGGAGGCGCGTTTAAATAATGTTGCATGAAGATGGATCTAAATCAAAGACCACCAAACAAAGAGGAAAATACATTTCTAAACATCAGCTACAATACTCCAAGAATAATTTCCAAGGCAATGTTCAATGAAAATGGAGAGGTATGGTGCTAAGGCTGGAACAAAGGATTACGTAGCGATCTAACAGAAATGCCATTGGGAAAAATAGCTTACAATACCCATCACAATCCCAAAGCATGGTATGCAGACTGGTCAGCACTGGTGCAGGGAAAACCATAGGGAAGACACACTGATCAGGCTTGATCATCAATACCATGCTCAGGAAATCGAAAGCTAAACTGTCGAACCCAAAAGTAATGAATAATGAATAATTTATAAAGCAACATACTAAACTCTCACTGCCACCATAAATAGAAACTAAAAGCACAGGACACATGGAGGCTTTCTATCAAAACACACACACTAACCAGATTTACGAAGTCCATTATTACACAACATCCACATAATGCTTAAAGAATTATTTCAAGAGTTTATACATAATCTTGTGAACATTATATTTCAAATAACTGTAAGCAAAGATGAAAACTAAAGAAACTTGATTCGCTGAGTAGCAGATTGATGTCAAGAATTTTTCCACAGGTTTACAGTTGCAACTTTGAATATCGTGATCTTTCGTCCCAGTTCACATTCAGACTACAAAAATCCTAACAAATTCCTTATCACAGAGTTTTCTTAGACAAAAATACAGTGAAGAAGCTTTTCTTCTCAGCCATCCCAAAACCCATTCCCGTGACAAAATGAATGTTCCACACCCAAAATATTTTTCCTTTCTTTTTAATCCCCTTCCTTCACTCCAATTCATAAAACTTAACTAATTGTAAATCATGCATTCCAAACTGATCAATTAGTTCTAACACAACCATTTAACTCCATATCACATTTTCCAGATATTTTGCATAATCTATTCAAAACAACTCTTTTAAAATATCTTCTTTTCCCTAATTTAAATTTGCACAATTAAAATAAACAAATGCAATTAATTAAATACCTCTTATAATTAAATTGGATAAATCATACCATCTCTAATTCCTAATAAATTAACATTTCGATAAAATCACTTTTAATCAAATAATTTAATTTGATTAAACCTTTTAAAGAACAATACTTAACTTGTTTAATTTTAATTTAAATAAATCAACCATAATTATAAACACTTTTAAATCTAATATTTAAACAAAATATATATTAAATCAACTATGTTAATTGAATAATCATTTAACTAAAATAATGAATTTCCCAACAAAACAACATAAACAAGATCGACACAAGACTATACAACAAATGACACGAGTGACAAATGGGTATACGTTCAATGAAGAACGATGGCTAAAATGAGGACCTAACACTATCTCTGGAACCACATAATTACATCGGGTCAGGGTATGCTCAAACCCGACAAGTAGGTGGAGTCGATACCTAGTACCTGTAACCTGCATCAAAACCACTATTAAGCATGTCATCATAAATGACAAACACACCGTGAAGAGCAATAGTGGGATCACAGGGCACTCGCAAGCGAGTGATGTAATCCCATCCCCTTCACTAATACAGTCATGACAAAACTGACACAATTAATATCAATAACTCTTTGTAAAAGCATACATCAATAAGCAACAACTATGCTAATCATAAGCATAACATGAAACCATAAGCATCCATACAAAGTATCAACTCATCAAAACATAACATCATCCTCGCTCCCATGTTAGCAATCACAAAACAATAACAAGGTGACACAATATATCACAGTAAATGTATCGTCAAACAACATATGAAAATCAAAGACACATAGTAGCAACGGGAAGGGCACTACAATAGGGATAAGGAGAGAAATATATGAGATATAGAGAGAAATAGAGATGGAAGGATGGAGGGATGGTGAGGTAGAGAGGGAGAGAGAGAGGAGAGGGAGAGATATAAAGAGATATCTAAGGATAATCTTGATGATTCTTTTCAATAGTTATAACTACCCTTAGAGAATTGCAAGGTGATAGGAACCTATTGATTACCAAAATTTGACTAAGTTTGAGAAATTATAAGATCCCCCAAAACCTAGAATCTACATTATAACTCCTAGAGATCTAAAACCATTCTCAAATATCCTTAGACTATATGCATGAAATATAACTTAAAGTGTAAGGAAGTAAATGTCTATAAATAAATGTTTATTTCATGTATATAATTTGAGGAAGAGGGAGAGTGTGGGATATATAAGGATTTAGAGAGAGATAAGTATTTTTCTTGTTGGAAATGTGATCGTGTTATAATGCACTCGTGGTATAGCGCACCCATGTTATGACTTGGTAGTGACCTAACCCAGGCTCAATTACTACCAAGCCATAACATGGGCACTTTTTGGTCCCCCATATTTCATCACTTACCATTTGTGCTTCAACCTTCTTATCATTGTTCTTGTTTATTTTCCACTTTCCTAGTAATTTTTTTTTGCACTTTATTTTCTTTATGTTTATGTACTTATCTTGGGGATTTTGTAGCTATTATTTTGTTTTGAATCCTCATATGAAATTTATTTGATTTAGGAAATGGAGGAGGTGAACAAGCATCATATGATTTAACATAAACCATGTGAGTTTTTATAGTAGTTGGCTTAGATAGACACTTTCTAAGTGAACAATAAACTTATGGATTCTATCTTTTCTCTCTTTCAATTATTTATACAAATCAAAGAATGTATTGTATCTTTCATAAGGAGGTCCCTTGGGATTTGGAATAAACCATGTGAGTTTTTATAGTAGTTGGCTTAGATAGACACTTTCTAAGTGAACAATAAACTTATGGATTCTATCTTTTCTCTCTTTCAATTATTTATACAAATCAAAGAATGTATTGTATCTTTCATAAGGAGGTCCCTTGGGATTTGGAATAACTATAGTAATTGTAAAGTTACCCAAATTTGAAAAGAAGTTTATATGCATGGCATGATATAGTTACAACCTCGCAATAATTTATGAACTTTATATATTGGTGTAGAACAAACAATATATCACTTGGGCTTGATCAACCTAAGGGCATCTAATATAATGACAAGACATTATTATGTAGGTATGATATGACACAAGCTAAGTAAATTATTTGGACACACTTTTTTGGTATCATAACACACCCAAAGGTGTATTATATAGTACCATCAAAAAATTAGTGCACATTTTCCTAAAATTTCATATTGATCTTGTTGGAAGTAATGCTTGAAAAGAAAATCCTCTATATACAATTGTTAAAATTGACAAATTTGATCAACTAGAAAGCCACTTACCATTTTTCTTGTCACTTTTCTTGGAAGATAGACTGACCAATGATATTGATTATTAGGAATTTTATTAGAAAATGTAAATGAGTGACACAAGAGAAGAGCTCAATTTAGATTATTCTTCAGTATTGTCCACAAAGGGATCCAAATCAAGAGAAGTCTTATCATTTTTTTTCCCTCAATATGTATGTCTTCCTCAATCACATTTGAGTTATTGGCTTGAGTATGGTGTGGAAAATCATTTGTGTAAATTTACAAAAAAAATTATTGGGGGGCAATAGAACGATTGCCCCCATCATTGTCACCTTTGAAATAAATGTATTATTATCTATATCTTGAGTTTATGTCTCAAACCTACACATTTTTTCCTTGATATATTCATTGACTATATGATAAGTAAAAAAATCCCTTATCATCATAAACCTAATACAAAGAGATTTATCAATTTGTCTAATATATGAGAATGTTATCATATCATCTCCTAATAAATTTTTCAATACAACATGAAGGGGATCATGGAGTTTTGTAAACTTTCTAGGAATTTTTGGCTTATTTAAATGGCATTGGAGGCCATTGAAGACGTAGAAAAATTATTAGTAAAGGGCCTCATATTAATCTTGTGTGAAATATCACCACCCCTCTTAAAAAAACTTAATCAAGATCTAGAAGGGTGGGATGAAAAGGGTCATGCTTAAGTTCTTTACCTCTAATATTTTTAACTCAATAATTCTCACATTTTCATTATATAAGTCCATGAATTAGGTGTAACTATTAAAATCCACTTTCCTTTGGATTGTAGGCAATAAACTCTTAATAGAAAATCATTGGAACTCATCATGTAAAATTGATAATATATTTTTTTTAAATGTATTAAAATAGAAAAATAAACTCATGAACTCTTTCATTAGAACCTTGTTTACATTCTACCAAATTAAAAACAATGACTTTAAGACCCATGTTAATATTAAGATGGTATACAAATGTATTAGCCAATTCTATTTATGAGCATATAGAATCACGAGGCAAATAATATAGGCAATCAAGCATGTAATTTTTTTGAATTATTGGGAAAATAATATAAAGGAGATTATAGTCATACACATAATCTAAAAAGTAACATTAATAATGATATAAAGTGGTTCATCGGGTCCCATTTACCATTATACATATTAAACCTATGGACCATAAATGGGCCATAAAACCCATTGGAAAAGGATAGGAAATAATCTTATTAGAGAGTGGATTGTATTTGATTTTACTTTTAATATCCTTATTGGTACTTGGAGATAAGGTATTAACTTTTATTTGTGTCACACATGGCCTTTTAATGATTGTGTCAATAGTAGAAGGGTGGAAAATGGGGATAAGGGTGAGAATGAATGGAAACAAAATGATAGGTTAGGTGTAAATAGGTTGGAGAATGTTGTACAAAGGTGGGATAATGTAATGGGAGGTGTGGGAGGAAATAAAGGGATTAATTTGGATGTAAAAGGTGGGAATGATGAGGGAATTAATATAGTGTGGGTATGGAGGATGAACAAGAAGAAGGGAAAGGAGGACTAACACGTGGCATTTAACCAATGTAGGATAGATACATGAGGATGAATAATGGAAGAGGAAGCTTGGGAATGTAAGGGAAGAGATGCATCATTAGGAGGCTTGGGAATGGACATAATAGGAAGAGAATCTAATAATTCAAAAGGATTATCATGATTATCCGAACTAGTAAAATACGCTCTAAAAATTTTGGTGGTAAGACTAATATCTTGCATATTCATGTAAGTAACATGAACATAATGGTCAAAAAAGTGCTCATCATTAAGGGAAACACAAATATTTAGATTCTCAACAATAGGTGAACCTCAACTTGATTCATAGCCATGTTAGGGTTGAGCCTAAGGCTTCTTAGTGGAAAGTGTGATAGGTTGAGGAATTGGCTACAATCAAAAGATCAAACAAATATGAAGCAATGAAATCAAGAGAAAAAATTAGATCTTATATAAAATTTAGAAAATAAAAAAATGATCAAATATAAAAAAAAAATAGAAAATAAAACAAAATACTATGGGGAAACAAAGTGGTTAAATGCATTGGGTTCACCAAATGAAGAGGGGATAAATGACTACCCTCTTTTTATTATACACTAAACTGATCAAAGTCTACCAAAAAAATAAAACCTTAGACTAACATAAAAAAATAGTTGCAAATAAGACAAGTACACAATAGATTGAAATGAAGAGGTTATAGAAAGCTTACCCTCTTCAATGAGG
>VDFB02056275.1:0-46887 GCA_007258455.2 Sequoia sempervirens | reverse complement strand
CTCTTCTTTCCTCCATAGGACCACCAATCTCTTGATATCTTGCAGCAACAGCTCCTGGTAAGGTTTTTTGTTCAGGGTGTGGTGGCCACTATGTTTGTTTTCTTTCTTCTTTAGCTGTATATCTCTTGGTCCTGTCACTTTGTTGCATAAATGAAGACAAATTCTAACCCAAAGGATGGCAGGAAACCGCTCTGATACCACTATAATGAGCCTTGCTCAAACTGATCACAAATTACCCTTAAATTGCAGCTTGGAATTTTGTCAAACAATTGACATGTAAACTTGTAACTTGCTGGTCTGATTGTTTCAGTCTGATATAGATGTTTTTCCAATGATAACCAATGCATAAACTACTTGCAAAAGACTTCTATGATGACTTGATGAGGTCCTAGATGCAATGCAGATTTCTTTTTGTGTTTTTCAAATGCAATAGATGAAGTTTCATGAGCTAAATATGCAGCTACAGCTTTTTGACATTATGTCAAACAATTTCGCATTCTTCATGTTTTAAGCTGATTTATGGCTCCGAAAGGCTTGATTTTCACTTTGTCTTGAATCTCGTGACGTGACTGATCTATTGATGCCTGATGCTTGCATGTACCTGCTATTTTTAGCAACTTACTAAAAATAGTAACTATTCAGAATGAGATCAAACTTTGCGTGTCGATTGTCTGAAGGATGTTTATTGTGACTGGATGCTACTTCCGTGTGACCCTCGTGTTTCGCCCTACCTTTTAGGAAACCCTAATACCTCTGCATGGACATGCTAAAAATAGTAAGTGCTTGATTTTCGAACCTCTGCAACTCCGTTTGATCTAAAATTCGCTCCATGGGGTCCTCGTCACTTGCTTGACTTGCTCACACTGGTATCTCACGTTGACCTGCTATTTATAGCCCTGTTTCAGGAGTGACTTACTATAAATAGTAAGTGCTCAGATCGCCTTCAAATTTTATCAGTGGACTCCTTGGAAGACACTGATCGCAATGGGATACCTTGGGTTTTTGAGATTCTAGCATTTGATCCCTCATTTTGGGTTCCGAAGTTGGAAAACCTAATCTGACTTGCATGTTGTTCAAAAGATCTTTGTTTGACCCCGTTCCTGTTGCATGTCGTTGTGTTCGTCATGTTGAAGTGTTGGGCAGCTGCTAGAGTGATCCTGCTAAAAATAGTAAGTGTTTGAAAAAGTGACCAATTAACTTTCGGCTGAGTTTGCATGTCACACTACCCAAGAAATCTCAAAAAACCCAGAAAAACCCAGAAAAATTATCAACATGCGAGCACTGGCTAAAAATAGCAAGTCCCGGAAAAGTGATCAACTTTGTTTGCATGTTACCTCGTTGCGAAGCTCTCAGAAAACCCAGAAAGATTATGCAGACATGCATTGAGAAATTTTGCATGCAAACCCTAAAAATAGCCTCTAAAGCTTGAATGTTTTGCATGCTATATCACTGCGAAGGTCTCGAAAAACCCACAAAGAATCTCCAGACATGCATGTTAAAGTCCAACATGCAAACCCTAAAAATGACCCTCGAAGGCAGAACTGCTAAAAATAGTAAGTTGTCTGTTTCAACTCAAATTTTTGCAAGCAGATAGCTCGCAGTGTTCTAAGTGCAATGTAGTCGTCAGAATTTGAAAATCCCAAGAAAATAGGCCCCAAAATGGCACTTACTAAAAATAGCAAGTTGTCAAAATTCAGTGAAAATTCAGTGGGAGCCTGCTTGAAGCATCTTAACAGCAGTGCTAAGCTCAGAATTTGATTAGCCAACTCAATTTGACCTTAAAGTAGCCTGAAGAATGTAAACCCTAATTCATCAGAAAGCCCTCCAGAGTTGGCCAAAATTCAAATTCAGGTCAAATGGCAAGTGCATCACTAGACAAAAGAACCGACAGAGAGAGAGAGAGAGAGAGAGAGCCAAAACCAACACCAAAAGACCCGAATGGAGCAAAAATTAGGGGGTCCCCATTTTGAATGGGGTGATGTGTGAAAAGGTCACAACAAGAAGTACAAGCTTTACGGCAGAGGAATGTGCAATTCACATATGACTTGATGGGTGAGGCAGAATCTTGTTCCTCAAATGTCGGTGCATCTCATGGAGGTGAACCAACAGCCGTTGCCAACCTGAATAAGAGGAAAGAGATTGATGACTCTACAAAGTAGAACAAGAAGAAAACAGAAAATGAAGGACCCGCTCAAAAGAAGCAAAAATCCAAGCCCCTTCATTCGGCTACATCCAGAAATATAGATGAAATATTAATCATGGAAGAAGAGTCATGGGAGCAAGTCAGAATTCCCTCACCAGTTTTGGAAAGATATATGAAGCCAATGCAATTTTTAAGATGATAATCATCCCTCTCCTATAGGCACGGAGATTCTAGAGTCAGACAATGACATGGATATCATGGATGGAAAATTTGAAGAGGGAATGATTTCCGCTCTCAAGGGAATCCAAGAAGACCCATCCATGCAAGAGATTCAGGATATGCCAGAAGTTCAGGATATGCAGGACGTCCAAGATCATCAGGAAGATGGAATTGAACAGTCAACCATCCCAAATTGGCTAAAAGAGAGACTAAAGATAAAGGCGCCAGTAGAGGTACCAGAAGAAGATGATACTGCAAACTTCTTGGCAAGGCTAGAGCAGACTGCCACAAGAACGCCAGCCAAGAAATTTTTTGCCATACAAAGAGATGAGGCTGGTAACCGCACAGTGCAGATTGCAATGCCTACAGTTGCTAAATTCCAAGACAAGATTGCCCCAAACGAATATGCCATCACAACTATTGATATTGGTCCAACAACAAAAGGTCAAGAAGTTGAGGACCTAGATAATTTTGTTGCCACCATCAAGTCTAGGCTGGAGAAAGAAGTGGCGAAGAAAAGGGAATATAAAAGAGAGATTGAGCGTCTGAAAGAAGATATCCTTAACCAGGCCACTCAATCAAGGTAACCAATCAGCACCTCCACTTCCAAACTCTTCACAGGAACCGGTCAAAAATTTTGAAGAGGAATTGACTACAGCCACAGAAACTAAAGAATGGATGGCAGGAAAGAAAGAAGAGGCAATGGCATTCACAGAGAAGTTGGCATATGTTTATGAGCAAACTTCCTTTCTGCTATCACAAGTTACAAACTTAGCAGAAGCATGGGATGGCCTCCAAGACATCCAAAATAAAATTATCCCATGTCTTCGAGAGATAAAGGGCATACCAAAGCAGAGATTGATTGATGAGAAGATTATCGAAGCTGGCACTGCATATGATTTCAGCAGCTAGTACTATGCACTGATCTCACAAGGAGAAGTCCTGGAAAGAGTAAAGGAAGATGGCGCCAAAATTGAAGAGCAAGCAAAGGAGATTCAAAGTAAGATTTTCCAAATGGCTACGGATGTGCTTGACAGAGATATTGTCCAAAGAAAACACTTGCAGCCGGAAAATTTAAAGGATAAAGTTCAAAGAATTTTCTCTACCACTTCCGGGCCAATCATGAAGGAAAATTTGACCAAAGCATTCAGCTTCCTAACTGTCTGAGACACTTTCTTGCTGCATGAATCAAAATGAACAATCAACTTTGCAAAATGTGCAAAAATTCTAGACTTGCTGGAGTAGAAAGTCAATGCGCTGCCAGACATTACCATGGAAGAAGTCAGCATGATCGTGTCCAGGTTCACCGTACGTAGTGCTTTGCGAGTGGATAAGGATGCAACTCCCAGTGCATGAAGTTCTGTGCAGTTAACTGATTGTTGTTTAGGCAACCCTAATTAGGCTTTTGAATTTTGAATCTGAGCCGTTAATCTCACTTTGATCTTGGCCATTCATTGTACTCTGGAAACTCTATATAAACCCCCCCCCCGCTCTCTCTCATTTCATCAATTAGAAATTAGAGAATTCATCAGGGATTAGAGATTAGAATCATTAGAAGAGATTAGAAGAGATTGTAGAGAATAAGAGAGAGAGTTCTATGAAATTGTTGCTGAAAAACTATTTTGATAATAAAGTTCATAATGCATGAGATGCTTTGAATCCTTTCATTGTCAAATGGTTGCATGGTTGCATATTTCTCTTCCTCATAAAGCAGATTTGAATTAGAATCTTATTCAAATGCATGTTAAGAGAATGATAGATTGATAGCAAAGATTAGTGAAACTTAGCTCATACTTTCTTTGAGTGAATGCTTTTCATTCAATGCGTAAAGTTAGACTGAGCTTTGATGTGGATGCTTCAATGTTTACTTCGAATAATGTTGTTCTATTGATGGTATTGTTCGTAGTAAAGAAATCTTAAGCACAAATCCCAGAAGATTGCACTTGCTTTGTGTAGTTGTCATTTAGCGTGGCAAAACAAAGTATTGTTTATTTAGTTTCACTCAATCCTTGTCGTCTCTTGATTTCGTAGGAATAGCATAGGACTTCTAAACCCTTACTCTTTTTTCACTTTTTTATCTAAAGTCAGAAAGTTCCAAAATGATACTGCATTCACGCCTTTCCTTTTCTGAGTAACTTGCCAAAGTAAATCCCTTTGTGTTTCCGGCAAATCACAACGACCACAGAGCTTATCCGTACCTAACTGAAACATTGGAATTGCCGTATGATCTTTCTTGCAATCTTAGCATACAAGGTAGTTTTTCAAGAGGGGATAGAGCATCTATGGACACTTTATTCTAGAGTGTTTGGTGTGTCATAAAACACGCATCAATAAGAAGACATGCTTGAGTTTAAAAAATAAATTAGTACTTACTAAAGTGAAATGTAAAATTTAAAAGTTGAAGTGTTTTAATTACCTTCAACAACTCCAATGTTGAAAATGATCTAAAAATGACCTGTGACATTTGATGGTTTGTGATGAACATTTGGATCTCTTCAGTTTCAACATATATTTGTTTGATCCAATTTATTTTCGCACCCAACTTTTGTAGCATGAGGTTGAGAGAGTGAACAACACAAGGTGTCCAAAATATGTGCTCAAATCGTGTCTCAATCAACATACCTGTAGCTCTACAATTCTTTGTGTTGTCTGTTATTACTTGGACAACATTTTCAGGACCCACATCCTGAATGCACTGTACTAGGATGTTAGCAATAAATTGTGCATCCTTCACTTGTCCTTCACAATCCACGGCTTTCAAAAACATTGCCCCTTTAGGGCACACTGCAATCACATTGATTAATGGTCGGTTTTTGGCATGCTTCCATCCATCAGAAATAATTGACACCCCTATTTTTTTCCATGAATTTTTAATAGGAGCCAATGCATTGTTTATGCCTTTTATCTCCTTTGCTAATAAGGTGATATGCACCTTCTCATAACCTGGCCCTGTGTACCCTTGTGGACAGTCACTTGCCTTTCTCAACATATCCTACCACTATGGTGATCTTACAACATTAAATGCCAAACCGCTTGCATATAGACATCTTGCAACGGCTTGATCTACAAGCTCTATAGCTTCAAGCTTAAATGTGTTTTCTAATGGCCCCTTGCTTCTTTTCACACCAACAGGATCATCTTCACTTCTATCCAAGAATGGGTGGCTCTCTATTACAACATCAGCAAAGTCACTATGTGTTGGAGAAGGAGGAGGCCTCTTTGATCCCCCACTTCCTCTTCCTGTCAGCAAAGGATGGTTTGTGGCACGGCCATGTCTTGCATCTACTTCCTCTTGCTCTTTAATATATGTTGCTACTTTGTGAGGATGTAACGCTTTACCATTTTCTCTTGTACATACTGTGATTCCTTGTCTAGGAATGGCACATAAATGGCATTTCACACGACTGTGTGAGCTAGTATATTGAATTTTACAATGATTGCATATCCAAACAAATGTTCCTCCTCCTTTAACTTGTATTATTTGTACATATATCCATAGAGGTGAATTTGGGTCAGTTTTAAAGGTGGGTCCAGCAATAGAAGTAGAACTGGTTGCCATTATGCAAATGCTACAAAAAATTCAAAAAACAATTATTAAACAATAAATGTTAAATATATAAATAAAAAATTATATACTGTTTAAAAAACTATTAGCAAATTAGCATTTATTAATTAATAATTATTATTTAAAAATAAAAAAATTATTATAAATTATAATTTACAAATTTACAATATATTAATATCATAATAATATTACTATATACAATATTGAATATTATTGATTTATAATTTATTATTAATCTAAATTTCAATTAATAAAATAATAATTAATTAACTATAGCTATAATACTATAATATAATAATTTAATATTTACACCTATATTAAAATAATAAATAAAATAATTTAATTTAAAATTTTAGACAAATAAAATGTTATTTAACAATTATTTACACCTATAAGTATAATTTATAAACTAAAAAAATACATAACACAATATTAAAATAGTAAATAAAAAAATACCTTAAATACAATTCTAAAACCGACCTAGGTATATCATTTGACATTTGATTGAAGTTAAACTTTGGGAATGTCGGTAAAAAAAATCAAGCTCAAAGTTTAAACCCTACCTGCACGGCTGGCAATGAAGTTGACCCTGCAAATGGCACCGAACCTGATACCCGCGTCAACCCTGCAACTAGCGTCAACTCTGCATCTCGCGTCGACCTTGCAAATCGCGTCATCTCCAGTCTGCGTCATCTTGCAACAAGCTTCCGCCTTCCACGAACAACTTTCGAGTTTCGAGCTTTCTGTTTTTCCGTTTTTCGCAGACAAAAATAAATGATAAACAAATGTGCGTGCAGAATAAGAGGCATTTAGGTTAATTCACATTCTCTTTTGACGCGGAAAAGTGGAAAAAGGGAATCGAAATCTGCAGCAGACGTTTGGGAAGCTGCAAATTTGTCACATCATCACCACGTCATCCGAAAAACGCCCAGATTCGTCAACGCCAGGTGGAAATGGTTCTGCCAGTCAAAATCCGAAACCTATTTGATTCCACAAGGATTCTGGGAGTCATCCGATTCAGATATGTCTCATACCCAAAATCGCTGGGGTAAATCCACGATTCCAGTAACTTAGAAAAAATGTTATAAGCATCATCTCTTCAACAAGCTGTTCAAGTATTAGCTGCACTTTTCCAATAACTCTTTGTTTGTTGGACTTGCTTTGTTATATGATTTCTATGTTCAACGTGGTATAGAAGAGTCATTAGGACATTTGAATTTCCTTTTTCATAAGAATGCCAACATATATCCTCTACAGATAAATAAAAATGATAATAAAATAATGATGTTTTTACTACTATTAGAAGCGAAATAACATAGCAAAACTTTATCAACTTATACAATCATTATGATGACCAAATAAATGTTACACTCATTTTATATAAAACTATCATCATGGCACAATTGAATGAAACGTCAAATCTTCAACAACTAAGTAATACAAGGACAAATGTCAATTAAAAACAGATATCAGAGAAATATACTCCAAACAAATTCTTCCAGGGGACATACCAAATGATGAATTGGAACAGTTGTCAAAGTTCCAAATCGGCCATTTATTCGCCCCACAATCTCATGAACTTGACTTGTAAGCTTTTGATCTGCATTGAAATACGAAATTGGAGATAACTTGCCAACAGTTGTAGTAAACATCTATTCCCTATCTGGCATAAGTAACGTGAAAAAAATATTAGGAATCTGAGCACAATTTCAGTACTATCAACACATATGCAGTAACTTAGATTATAGAAATTCATGTTCAATTTTGCACGAATCCATTAAGCTTGTTATTATGTGCGATTGATGTGACAAAATATTTTCCTCAATCAGTCGTCATTTCTAAATCATGAGAACTCTATGCTTAGTCTGAAGTGCTAACTATTAGTAGAATGTAGTTAATTCTGTTCTTGAGGTAGGGCTTATGTTATACACAATTTGTCATTAAAGTGTACATGTTATGAATTGTTATAGACTAAACTGAAAACTGCAACTAACAAGGAAAGACATCCCTTAAAAACATATTAAAGGCTATGCCCTAATTTGAAACCAATGATGATATTTATTAACTATCATACGAGGGCTATAAATGTTTCAATGTAGCAGACCTGTTGTTTTTATTTGTTGAGTTTATTGTTCTACATTAACACAATAAATTTAAGTAAAGTTCCCAAACCTTCCTGTGGCAGGTTGAGTTTGTCAAATCATCATCTGAACTACTTGGCAAGTTTGCGTTGATAAATCTGCACCTCATCTACCTATAAGAGATGACACAAGCAACATAAAACAGAGAAGAGATAATCATATCAATGTCTTAACATGAATCTAATTATTTTGTATGGTCGCATTCAGGATAAAGGAATGCAATAGTCAACTCCTTAGCGAATTTTTCTAACAGTTACACCAGAAGAGATGAGGGACTAGATCATCACAACTTAACTTTTTATTAACACTAGGAGAAAACTTAACTTTTTAGGTCCTACAATGGTTCATTACATTTTACTCCAGCACACAATGCATTACCTTGTTGCCTGAAAAGATCTGCATATAAGATTGAATTATCATTGTTCTTTAACACTAAAATGTTCTAGCCTTCTACCTCAAGTTCCCCCATATGATTTTGCCCGTCGAAAGTGCCATGTGGCTCTCATACATAGCCTACATACACATGCACAAAAAGCAGACAAAGAAAATAGAGAAAAAGTGAGCTATTTTAAGGAGCCAAACAAATAAATATCAAGCCAATCATATCAAGCGATCCACCTCTCCTTGAAAGCATATCAAGAAGTTGTCCTTTGTGCTAAGCATATGGGTGATGCCCAATACACAGAAAGGACAACCACATAGTACAACCATTGATATCAAACCTCTTAATTCATGGGCAATCAAACAATAGACAGTCATATCCATACAAACATAATCAATAATTATATACTTTCATTTGTAAAAAGAAAGATGATAATGACTATACAGACCATAGTTCCATAATCAGGGATCAGCAACAGCACCACAGGTACAGACCTATTCACGAGTTAAGGTGATTCATGGAACCAACATGAGCCCTAACCTCATAAGCCATAATATATTGCCTACATATCTCACCTACTGATACTATTCAAAAATTTATTGCCTATTGCCCAAAGATTTAATCTCTAGGGTACACAGTATATGCAATGCCTAGAATGGAATCATGTTCATGCATGCAACTTAAATAATAATGCAACCCAATATAATCTGCATAATTTAATATGTTAGCATCTCACTGTCAAGTCCATTGATAAGCATCATATACCACATTGATTGTTGGTAGGTTTTCTATCATCTATCCTAACATTTCACAAGGGAGTCTGCACCATTTTCATATCATAGCTAGCAACATTTCATTTTGAGCAGGAAAAAAAAGAGACTAGGATGCAGATTCTATCATCTATCCTAACATTTCACAAGGGAGTCTGCACCATTTTCATATCATAGCTAGCAACATTTCATTTTGAGCAGGAAAAAAAAGAGACTAGGATGCAGATTCAAGCCAATATAAAACTGGTTAGGCCAAATTTCATCTGAAATCTTACATTCCAACACTAGAACAAAAGCAAGCCGGCATCCACAGAATTTCACATGATTCTAATGCCCTCACTTACTTGAGTTGAGGTACAGACCAAGTCAGATATCTTAGGCTTTTATAGTAGATACCTTTATTAAAACAAAGAGATGTGAATTGACATAAGGAATTTGTTGTACCCATATGAATTTTTGTATTGTGTCAAGTTTCAAAGCTATAACTTCTTCCTTGAATCTGAGCACTTTTCAAAATTATGTCTTATTTGTATTGTTTCTGGTTTGTACCTTTGCAGGGGCAACAATACAGTTTTCCAACACATTCATGAAGATGAAGAATGCATTTCAAATGATAGCTGAAATTCACTAAGATTAGCAGATGACAAGAAAGGGAACAATTCATGAGGAGTTCAGGTTCGTTCTCAAATATTGGGACAGTTAATATAAACAAAATAAACAGACTTTTTCTGATATTTACATCAGCAGCTTTTGGTCTCATCAATCGATCACCACCTCAACACTGTCCTTGTCTTTAGTAACAATCAGATCTAGCTTTAGATTCAGTGGCTTCAGTGCTTGGAAGTTTGGAACTACTCTATGTGCATACCACAGATCATTTGCTAGCACCTTTCCAATATTTCTCATCAAGGATCTAACTTAAAACATCTGTATTGTGTTTGCTGCTGTTATGATTTTCAAGTAAGAAAAGTAGAAGGGTCTGTGGATGATTGCAAAGCTACACCACAAAGGAAGGTTTGTAAACTTGAAGCAATAAAAGGAAGCATGACTACTGTTTGTCACATACCTGGAAGAAGGAAATCAGAGTCTGAAGAACACAAGTAAAACCTAAAAACATACTTCACCATTTCTGAAGTGCATATCATTTAAAACGGAAGTCAGTATGTATTCAGCCAAAATATGAAAGAATGGTGAACTCTTGAGCGTTTCACAAACAATGAATGCGTTTAGGTCTCAAAGAATCTGTGAATTCATACAGCTACACATGTACCCTAAAAATAATCAATAAATTTCAAAATCAAAACTTGTGCAGACAATGTACAGTTATGCATGTGCCTCACAAAGCAGCATCCAAATGTTCACACACACAGGTGAATGCAAGGAAGGAACCATTTTTTTTCTAAAAAAACATGATCATGCACTTAAGCACATGCCTAACAACAAAAAATGGAGTTTTGCATGACAAAATCATGTGATAATAGATAGGCATGCATCTGTACAAAGGAAATGTGATTAAAAAAAACAAAAAACAAAAAAACCTAAGCTGCCGGTTTTGGTACTGGTTTGGTTTCGGGTTCGTGGGTTCAGCTAAATTTTTTTGGGGAGTTTGAGTTCATTTTGGGTTCGTTCATGCAAAAAACATGTAAAAATCATATATATATATATATATATATATGCAGCCTAGAAGAATGAATTAGTATTAGAATATCACAGCATCATATAAACAATAAAACCACCATAAACTTGAATGTCATTTAAAATATTCATTGGAGGAAAGCATCTACTTTAATATATTAGACTTCACGGAAAGAGACTACTGGAGTCTACTAGGCCTAAGGCCCAATTCTAAGTAATAATCAGGCAACAAGGAAGTTCAAAAGCAGGCATAGAGCCTAACGACAGCAAAGGAATGTTGACTGCTAAGCACATAGATAACCAAGATGTTTTCTAGTCAGACAAGATTGAAGAGGCCAGGGAAATATTCAATTAGCAGCAGAAAACACCAACCTCTTTCAGTGTTTACAAGTTACAAGTTACCAGCAGAGCCCAATTGAGGATCAGAAGTGCCAGACAAATAAAAAATTGGCTGCACAGTGAAGTACCCAAGTATGGCTTGTTATGTATGGACTTAGAAGGACCAATCAGCAATTTCTCTTTTGTTTTGGCTGATCATATATGTAAGGATCTTTAATGGATGGACTTACAAGGACAATCAGCAATTTCTCTTTTGTTTTGGCTAATCATATATGTAAGGATCTTTAATGGCTCTATTTCTGATTGATCATAAATTCATATAGCTGAGCTGCCAAATTGCCCAAATACTACAATTGATTGAGGGTAGTTGACTTCTGATCTAATGACAACTCCTGCACACATGTGGGAAAGTGTGAACCCACAGAGGAACCGAACCAGAACACTGATCCAATGCAAACCAAACCCAGATCCGGCCCTGCAGGAGGTGAACCCGGTAACATAGAATAAACCTAAACCCTAAATCAAAACACACAGTGGCACACTAATAACAGGAAATTTCATGTTTCAAATTTGAACTCAGATTCCCGTTATCAAGTATGCACCCAACACAGACAGTTTTCATTTTTAGACCAAAATTGGAATTCATGTATACAAGTGCCCATGGGTATAAAGACCAGTTTCCTCAAAATCAAAAGCAAAAAAAGTTGTTTATAGGTGCACACAAACAAGAGAGCTGACAGGCTGTTTACTAAAAGCAAAACCTATATATAGAGGTGTTCCCTGCCAATAGAGATCATCACTTCTCAAACTGATTTAAATTTGCTATATACAGATGCTCATCCAGCAATATAAATGATTAGTTTTAAATAGCAAGATAAAGATACAAAATGGAAAAAGCAAGGGCCAGCAAAAATATAAGTGTTTTGCATTTAAATTAACTGTAACCCTTCATCCTTTCATCAGCAGAGCACTGACTTGCAAAGCAGGTGTATTTTCAAGAAGCGGCAAGATTTTGATAAATCATATTGAGTGAGTTTCCTTAGGCATTCAGTCACCTACAGTACTGATAAATTAACAGCATCAAACTGAGCAATAGGATTTACTGGTTTCAGTGATTAAAACCAGTGATTTCTTTTGAAATTGAGTTACCTACAGCAGTGTCCATCATCATAAGATCCCGATTTTAAATGATTATTATCATTAATTCTTGACAGCAGTGTCTTTCAGTAGACTTACAACCGTTTTAGCATATCAGCGGGTCGACGACAGTTTCGATATCCAGATTCATAAATTGACAATTCATATTCAGCAAATGTTCAGTTGATCCTTGGCAAGGTGGTTTACCTTTAAGCAGAATTCATCAAATACAAAAGGCCAAAGCAACACGATTTTTTCAGCAGTATGCAGAGGTGCATATATCACTTTAGAAGGATTTTTTTAATAAATTGATCAATCAATTGCATCAATTACGATTGTGTTGGCGTAACAACTAACACCTCTGGAGTGCAAGTTGGTACGGACAGCTATGCACACTACGCAATGAGTGCTCTTCAAATTAGGAGGGGAAGCTCCCTCGTTGTGCTTGACAAAAGTGCTTGAAAAAGGAAATAAACTAAACTATATCTTGTCTTTTTGTTTCAGCTGTAAGAGGTACAAGGCTTTCAAGAAAACTCTATACGTTGCAGCTAAATATTTTCTAGTTTTGCAAGACTTAACTACAACACACAAAACTAAGTAACTTAACTATCCAATCCCCTCAAGAATTCAAAGCATGAGGAAACAGAGCGGGAATGATTATCTGACGATAAACCGAGTACAGACTCGCAACGTGAAGGCAAGGTCGCACGACTATCTGCTTGTCTGAATAGGCTTATTATCCACACACATCACACGATAAACAAGTACAGATTCTCAACTTGAAGGCAAGGTGGCACATCTATCAGCTCAATTTGAACAAGTTTATTGAACACAAAACATGAAAGATAGCCAACTAGGACAATAAATTGCATAGGCAAGACACGCATACAATCTACGATCAAACTAGCCACTATATCTAACTAAGGCAAGAATTCACCATCATAATTGCATGAAACCCAAGTGGCATAACAATTCATCATAACAGTAAATACTCATGAACAGATACAGAACGAGCAATATTGAAGGCAAGGTAAGCACAACATATATTTCTCTCTCGTGCAAAAGTTATGTACAAATGAGCAAAGTTCTTATTTATAGACATCGAAAGGTGTAGGGAACCCTAAAATCCCTTGAGTCAACTACAGTCTTGCAATGCATGCAAGATTTATTGCTAAACCCTAATAAAGCAAACTTTACAGTCAACTGGAAAGCTACCATCAGTTAACCGGTACAAATTAATCTAAATGGACAATGTGCAAGCATGCACGTCCTTATTGAAAGCAAGTTGACTGGAACACTACCATCAGTTAATGTAAACCCTAAATATAACTCCAAGTGAATAAAGATAATCCCAGAATAGATATGCATGAGATGAGACAGCGAATTAACTTGAAAAGGTAACACCAAGTTTAACTCCTATGTGTAATGTCTATCCTGAGAGATGGGAACTAAAGTCTACTGGCCGTGATCTCGAGCAACCAATCCCTCAACGAGATTGTTAACTGCATCACTGTCTGGAGCTCTAATACTCTGCCAAAGTATGCCATGTCTGTGTAGCATGTCCTCACCAGCTGTGATCTAGAACTGAAGTTCACCTCTGATCCTGGTTGCTTCATCGAACAATGCCAACATAACTGTAAGCTGATTAATCTTACAGCCAACGGTCTCCCCACTGAAAATAGTATGAATGAGTGCTTGGAGCTCTGACTGTACATCAGTAAGCTCAACATATGCACAACCCTCAATCTGATACCGGCACGGTAAGCGAGATACTAAGGTTCTCACAAACCGGAGTGCACTAGTAACGTGCTCTCTACTCTCAGCCAACTCTGATGCCATAGTTTCTTCTATCTTTGCCTTGAAAACCAACTATGTTTTCCAAGAGTAGATAGCTTCTTTATCTTTTGCATCTGTGACTGATTCATATGCCACACTCAGGTGAGCAATCATAATCTCGTCCCAGGGTCTACTAATCGCCATGTCTTGCTCCTCATCCTGGAGACGTAGACGGAGCTCTCATGCATTGTATCGCAACTCATATAGCTCTGTAAGCATAGAACGGCCTCTAGCAACGAACTCCTCGCATTCCTCCAAACACTTGTCGTATGCAACTAGGTGATTAAGCTGGCCCTATTCTGCTGGAGGCGCAAGCATCGGTGGGAGTGTGGCGATAACATCTGACCTGTGTACAAGGCTAGAAATGTACTAACGAAGTTGTCTGATTTCAGACTTGAGGGTTGCCTTATCTTCTCCGTCCTTCAGCAGTCTATCCCTCGCACTATCTGTAGCACCCTATAGGAGATCAACCTGAGTCTGGCGAGTGCTACAACCAAGGTTGACTATGATAACCTTCAAGTCCTAAGATTCCAACTCTTCCAAATTCTTCCCCTGTGGAGGTATAGCAGTCTCAATGATGACCTCCATATCAACATTCCTCTCCACGTGGACCATGTTCTTGATCCTCTTGTCTGGCACATCTTGGTAAACCTAATCAAAATCTGAATGATTAAGGACATAGGATGCTGCCTCCTGTTCCTTCCCAGTTGAGTTTCAATCCAAGACTGGTCTCGGCTAATGCTACTGGAAGGATCTGTACTAGCAACAGGAGGCTCTGATGAGAGTCAATATGTAGAGGAGTTGTTGCGAGATGGGGAGTCAAAATCCAATTCGATATGAATCAGGACTGGTGACTGCTCCGGAACTAGTGTAGGAACTTGAGGCTAAACCTCAGGCACTGGCGAACTTTGAACTAGCCTCTGAACTGGCTCTGTGACAGGATGTCTGACAGGATCTGTATGTGTATCAATGGCAAGCACCTTACCTTTTGAATTGTTTGGCACTTGACTTTTCTTGGGAGGGGAGGGTTACTCCTCTTCTTCTGTTTAGGTTTTGACAAGGAAGGTATCGAAGGATCCACCACTCGCGGCTCTGCTCTAGGCACATTTACCCTCCTGGTCTTCTTGTTGTCGAGGTAAAGTATACTGTTCTGAATAACTCTACTTGACCTCTCCTTTACTGTCACGTACTCCTTGGCATACCAATCAACTGCTGCCAATGGCTGTGTGTCAACCTACTCTATGAAAAATTGAGGAAGGACTTCTCCCTCATCATCTGATAAACCTCCCACATCTTCTGCCGAGAATACAGAAATCTGTGAAAGAGAGAAGCGGTTGTAGCTACGTCTGCAGACCTTGAAGTCATCCACGCAATTTGCCCAATAATCTTCCATAGAAGGCTTATGATATGTGCGACCACCGAGGTGTGCTATGTAATGACCCCAAGGATCATAGGCACGTACCTCAACAAGATACTTAAGATGATACCTCTCTAGCTCTTGTCCTGCAGCTTTGGCATTAACTATCGTCTTGCACCAATATATTCCAAACTGAAAGGGAAAATTGGCAGCTGGTTTATGCTTGTGACGTAAATGACGATGAACATCATGTAACTACCTGAGGAACTCCATAAAGACTATTCTATACGAAGGATAGCGTGGAAGCATGGCTAGATTTCCTGTAAATCCATATACTCGGATATAGGTGCATGTCGGGAACTGAATGAACTAGTCTACCCAACCATCCATCACTGCTCTAGCCACTGCCGAGATACGAATGTGCAACTCCCAATCCAAATTTCTCACAGTATAAGTTAGGAAAGCCTCGTGAACACGCTTGAAGTGACATTCAGCCTTAGTGAACTCAAGCTAATCGTAATAGTGATAGACTTTCTGAACACTGAGAATGTCAACGGTGTTTAACCCTCGGAACTGACACTAATAAGCAATCAAGTACACGAGGTAAGAACACATGTGAAACTCGTGGGCAACTAGGAAACCGGTGATTTGCTTGTGGAGAACATCGTTGATGAAGGATGCCCAGTCATAATGCTCCTACCCAAATATGATGCGACCAATGATGTAATACATCCAAGGCTGGAAAACATTTGCATGTGAATGAACTAAAACACAATTCAAGAGTGTGATTAGAATCGCGTATTCATCCTTGTACTCACCATGACCCACACTGTTTGGCAATTTGTTCTTTGCTTGCTTCAAACATCATTCTGCCATCTTGTTTTGACACTTGTCTACATCAGCATTGAATGCATGCTCACACTGCTCCATAGAAATAACCAAACTATTTGAGTGTTGAGGGATACCAAAACTTCCTTCAACGTCCAAAGGCTTGAGACTACAAATGACTCGTCCATCTACTAACACTATCTCATGAGTAGCAGAGTTGTAATGCTTAATACAAGACATCACGAACTCAACACAATGAGCAGAGATAGGTATGGAAGCGGCCTCAAGTAACCCAGACTACTGAATGTTCTGAATAATTGAATCTCTGATCTTGACTGGATCTAAGACTGCCTTTGGCAGCACCTTGTGAAGATTCGTCTCAACTGTCTCAATGAAGTCATGAGTTAGGACTGATTTGGTCCTGTATTCGAGCTGAGTGCACTACATTTTGAAAAACTCGCCCGTTGACTGTGAACTCGACTATGTTCTGACAAGATTTCTAGAAAGCTAAAAATAGCTTGCTAAGGCTAAAAATAGCCTATCAAAGGGTTATTTTCGGCAAAAAATCTGAGATATAGGTTTTGTCCAGAAAAAGATTCTAAGACAACCTAGAACGTCAAAAATGCGAAAATCTAACTTCTACTTGACCATGCAAGGAATTTTCAGTTGAGAAAATTAGAAACTCGAGAACTGATGCTCTAGAGTAAAAAATTCAAGCACATGAATTTAATTCGAGGAAGCTATATAGAATCGATCCAGATGATCAAATTTGCCAATTTCAGGAATATATGAATTGAAATCTGAGAGAATTTGGAGAATCTAAGAGGAGAAAAGACGTTTTTTGAGTGTCTATCTTTGTCAAAATCGCCCCCTGTTTCTCAAATTTGCTGATGATCTATGAACTTGCACCTACAAAAGGAATTGTTTGATGAAATCACCACTGAAAACTGATAAAATCACCCAATCTCTGGAGAAAATCGCCTTACCCTTGAAGTAATACGAATTTCTTGAGCTGAATGATGAATTAAATGATAGGCGCCATGTTTAAATAGAGTAAATTCGCACCATAATGTTGATTGAAAGATTTAAAACCCTCGACTGAAATAGAATGCTTCTGATTGGACCCCTCCAGTTCGAACTTTGACTGACTTGAAGTCCGGAATAAAATAATAATAAAAATATTCATCATGCAATTTTGAAAATCCAACACACAGAGGCACCAATTTGAGAAAATCACCATTTAATGCTTAAATATGCAAAATAAATATTTAATATTATTTTAATCAATTGACAAACCACATGAAGTTCTCGGATTCATCCAGCAAACTTCACTGATTTCGAAAAGTCTTCATTTGTCCTCATAGGCGTCCATTTGCTCAAGATATTACATTTTTTACTAACTTCCTACTTTGTAGCTAACTACAAAGTTACAATTGACGATATTCAATACTGATTTCCGAGTGATCGAGCGATGCTGAGACTGAGCAGGAATATTCATTGCGAAGCCTACAGAGCAAAGAAGAAATGTCTGCTGGGAGTCATCACTACTAAAATCAACGTTTAACACCTCAAAAAATTAGGCGCCTTTGATTAAATTGATTTTACAACATCAGACTTAGCCATTTCTCCATACTGCCATCTAACGCTTCAAACGGTTACTAACGATGAACGATGATCCCTACTGACTGGATGATAGGCTCACTACGTGACTAGAGGTATTCCACATCCAACGAATATACGTAAGGCACCTGAAAGCTATATTAAGGACCCCAAAAGCAAGGGCGCCCCTGGCCTGAAAAGGCTCAAACACCATTTTGACAAAAGTACAACACTCAACCAGATGCCCTTCTTTGACCCCTGATATCAGGAGCTGGGATGACCTGATTCACGCACCGTTTGTCTCAACGCGTAGCTAGGACCTATGAGAGAAGTCTCTAGAGGTGACGAAGCAAGAAAACTGTTTCTAAGACCTCAAAGTGAAGGGCGCCTTTCCCAAGATGAAATATACGACCAGACTTGGCCATTTTTCAAGTTGTCTTCGTTTTTCAGTAGTTTGCAAAGACCTCGCACATATGAGCATTTGCCAAATCCCGGAGGCTAACGGCTGGGTTCGTTGGATAGTTGGAGTAATTACACACAAGTCCCGTGAAGACTTCGAAAGCTAATAACCCCATTTGACAGGCCTAAAGGCTGGGCGCCCTTGGCCTACAGAGGCTACAATATATGTTTCATGTTTCTCCACCCACTGATTTACATGCATGGTAGAATCTCTGGCACGATCTCTCAGAATATCGAATTGACAAGCTGACTAATGCATTGCGAAGTCGGACTAGAGAAGTACAGATGTCAGGAAGACCTTATCTGCAATCTCATTCATCTCAGGGGTCATTTTGGAGGGCGCCCCTGAGCTACAGGGGCACAATTTTACCATTTGAGAATTTTTCATGATGTGAAGCCTCCTCGTAACCTCATCTTCTAATCTTGACTGTTGGAGCTCTAGGTCTCGGATGTCTGCATTCGATAGCTCATCGGATAGCCAGACTAGTCGTGAAGAGATTAAATGCATCAATAGGCAGGAATGCAAGAATCTAGACCCTCTTTAAGAAGGGCGCCCCTGAGCTATAGGGGCGCAAAAGTTGAAAACTGACAAGCTTTTGCAATCTTCAATCTCCTGAACCTCAGCTTCTAACGTCAGTTACCAGAGCTACAGACCTCGGAGAACCTCGCAGGATAGCTTGACGGATAACTAGACTAATTCTGAAGAGATTGACTGTGTTTATGAGCACATGCCACAAAATTTGGGCCTTCAAAGAGAAGGGCGCCCCTGAGCTACAAGGGTGCAGTTTTGCTTTTTCCTGAGAAATCCTCATAAATTGATCACTGAAATCTTTGTCTTGGTCACTGAAATGATCATGCAAAGGTATAAACACATCGTAAAATGCTCCTCCATTGTGAAATGCCTCATTCTGAGTCCCTGATTCAGGTTCTGATTAATGGATACTACCTTTGACTAACACAATACTGACAAAACTCCATGCTTGATATTGCCCAAAAAAAACTGTATTTGACATCATTTTAGCAAGGTTTAGACTCTTTTAAGCAAAATGCCTTGATGAAGCAAAAAATTTGGTTTGGGTACAACAGATTGCACATTTATAAAACAATTTTATCACTTCATACACAAAAAACAACAAGTTTCATGTGCTCCAAGCTTTCATAATATCTTAAGTCGCATCATGATATGGTTTGGTGACAAAAGATTTCAGATTTAGAGTTTCAAAACTTCATTAAAAAACACCATGATTGGCAGAAAAGCTTCAACAAAATCATTCAAAGCCTACTGTCCAAATTTTCTAGTTTGAGCCTGATCTATTTATAGTCAATGTTACTTTTAAGCTGTCATCATTTTCAAGGAGAATATATTCTGGAACTTGTTATTTCTAACTAGCATTATTTATAGCCCCCTCTGTAATGTCCCCTCTCTAGGTGTTGTTGAATTGATATTATTTTAATTAAACACTAATATTTTTAAGTTAATTAAAAATTTAACTTACCGTTTATTAAAATAATAGAAAAGAGGAGACATACAGTGTTTTTTTTAATAAGGGTGAAGTTAATATTTTAATTGTGGGGGTCAAAAAGGGAGACATAAGAATTAAAAAATAAAAAGAAAATGTGAGAATTTCAAGAATTGGAATGGAGAGTTACGAAAGGAGAAAAAAAGTAAATTTTGGGCACATTTTTCAATCTGCATGAAATTTGGAGAAGAGAATGTTATGCTGTTGGAATTTGGTTAAGAGAATGTTATGCTGCTGGAATTTCCAAAACTTCGTGAAGACACAAACTTTAATGGGGATTATCATCTTTGACGTTGAAAGATACTTCGTGAGTGATTGCTGACAATTTTATTCAGAGGCTATGCTGGAGGTGCATTGTAGTGAATTTACAAAGTTACAAATTTAAAATAATGGTTTTTGTAGATAGGAAGGGAATATGGGTAATTTAATGGTGTTTCACAATGTTTGATGAAATTGTATTTTCTGGATACCTCTATACTTCTTTATTTTCAGAATTTGTAAAAATTTTAGTCTGGGCTGTGTTGTGACCCTTTCACACATCACCCCTGTTGGGTGAAAATTATGTAATCAGTTTTTTCAATAGATTACACAACTAGGACTTCGGCCACAACTATGTGAGATTCAATCTCTCCTCTCAGCAAGGGGAGGCGCCCTTCTTGCAATTAGAAACCAGCTAGAGTATTTACAGAATATTTACAATATTTACAATATTTACGAAGTGGGGGGTGCGTGTCGCATTCATCATTCTCTCTTTTTTCAAAGAAGATGTGTATAATACTTCACAGCTGAAAACGTTCTTAATTCAAAGTACTCGAAACTTACCAAAAGCAATACAACTGATTCCCTATCTTGGCAAAGCACAACTTAGAGGTATCAGATAAGATTATAACAAAAGAAAAATGGAAACAAGTAAGGCTCACGAAAGCACAAAGTCGTTTCGTAGTCTTTTCAACTGCAAATCTATGAGAACAATATAGTTTGTCGCATTAGAAGCACAAAGTCTTCTTAGATGCAGCAATTTATTCAAACAACATGAGAGATTACAAGCTCAAAGTTGTAATGTCCCCTTCTCATTAGTGATCTGTTCTGACGCTCATCAGCCTATTCTGAAAGCCCGTAGGCTCGTTTGAGGTAAAATTAGGGTTTCCATGTTCAGAGGTTCTATGGCATTTCAGGGAGTTTACTATTTTTAGTAAATTCTATTTTTGGCAGTATGCAGTTATCAGTCTTCAGGTCTTCATTTTCAGTTGGAGCATTTAATGCAGTTCAAGTCTGGTTTCTAAAGGTTTTATTTTGGTGAATAAAGGCATTAATGTTATAATTTGCAGTTGACCCCTTGGCCTAGGAGAACAACTTTAAGTTGTGTTTAAAAGAGGGACTTGGAAGGGGGACGCCTTCATGAGGTGTTTATTATTTTTAATATTGTCTTAATGCCTTGGGAAAAGTGGACGCCTCTTTTAAAGAGATATTTTTAAAATAAAGTGAAGTTCATATTTGTGCAAAAGGGACGCCATCTTGAGAATTAATTGTTTTTGGAAATTGAAAAGACTCTTGTGTCTTTTGGTGTGCCTTCTCAGGAAATTGAAAAGTTTTTGTGAGCTTCTAAAAAGTGAAGGCTTTGCTCCAACTTTGGTATCCATTATGCTTATCATATTGTTATGTTGTCGGAATGACTTCATGAATTTAGCTTCGAGGAATGCTTACCTCTTAGCATTTATCCAATTTCGTGTTTGAAAGATAACACCTAGTTGATTTTGTGACTGCTTCTCATCCAAACTAGCAGATTGAATTCGAATGTTGAAGAATTTTGGAGTTTTGTCAATTTTGAAGTTGTTGGTTCATCTACAGCTGAAGGTGGTTTTTGCATACAGCTCTTGGAGTAAATTTAAATTGCTTGTGGGTATCTTTCCTATCTATTCCTACACCCAAGGTGACCCCTTCTACCAATTTGCAGATTTTTGTTTGAAGTTTTTGATTTTTACTTGCCAAAATCGACCCTCATGAAGGCCGTACCATTCTTGGTGCATTGGGAATCGTGCAAGAATTAAATTCTGAGTTTTTGTTGTTGTTTCTTCATCTAATCTTGGGTGCCTATCTTTCAGCATCACATTGGTCTTCGTTTCATGTAAATCGGAGGTAATTTGATGAAATTATGAGCATTTAATGGTGTTACAGTTTGCTGATCAGAATTCCCGAAACTCTGTTTTTATATCAGATTCATGAGATTTCAGTTTGGTCTTTATTTTATCATTGGGAGAGTAAAAGAACATTGCTAGTATTCATTCTTCTCTTCTTAGCTTTGTTCTCTATCATTGTAATTAGTAATTTGCAGATTTGTGATTGTAAGGTTGAGATTTTAGTAGTACTAATCCAACCGTTTTAAGTCTATGCAATTACTTGATTTATTCCATATTAATTACCCCTGGATGGTTTACCGCCAGTGTGGAAAAATGAACATTGTAGCTCTCATTGTACCCGCTCTCAAGTGGTGAAACCCCACTCTTAAGTGGATGCCCGCCGCAACGGATGAATTAGATAAATGTATCTTCATAACTGGTTATCCACCTAATTGTTTCAGTTCAATTAATAACTCTGTCATATGTTAGCACCTCGCCCTCAGTGGGATCTTGAGTGCACATTCTTGACGTTGAGTTTGTCTCATTTCAAGTTATTGTTTTTAGTTTCTCCGCCATATGACAAACCTATCCTTCTTTGGGATTGAGTGTGCATTCTTGGCGTTGAGTTCTTTCAAGCTTGGTTTTCAATTTTAATGCTAATGCTAATTCAAGTTGGCTAGTGTTGGTTTATGTTGTGTAAATCTATCGAAAAAATTGGTTAGCATATTTCAAAAGTCTTGTAACTCTTTCAACCAAAAACATTAAAACATAAACACAAATTCAAGTTAGAAATGTGACACAAAGTCCACAAGAATCACTTGAAGTTCTTTAGATTTCATAAACTAATCACCACCAATCTCAATCAAATTCAAGAGACAATCGATCCAACGCAAAGTCCGGTATGCAATTTCTTCCTTTATTGATCAGATTTAGATTTACCAAACACGAAAACAAAGTTTCACAATTTGTTGCAAATTGAGCAACACTTCGTTGCAAAAACTAAAAGATAAACATTACAATAGAAATCCCTCATATATATAGAAGAGAGGGATGAGTAAATCTAGGAAAGTTAGGTGAGTTAATTTAGGAAAATCTCACCTAAATTTTGACTAAGTCAAAATGTAATGTGTCTTCAAGAAATTTCATCTCAGAATTTTGGTGCAATTACACTTCTAGAAAAGACATTTATGATGTCAAAAACTATTTACAAGATGCATAAAGGGAAGCATCAAAATGTTCAACATCAGAGATCAAGAATCTTCATGGTTCCTTGCTTTGGGCACGGAGTCTTCATACTTCTTCTTGGTCTCTTGTATGAACGCATCATCTGGGCCGACTGTGTAATCTACAAGGGTGTGAGTTCTTGTGATCGACCTTCTGGCAGATGAATGGATTTTCTTGCACACGATGCGTCCTGAGATTATCAAGTGTCTGTAATGTCCCCATTTTTAGCACTACACTTTTCAGTGATTGATGACCTATCCCCGGTGTGCTGTCGGCTAGTCAGTGGCAGAACTAGGGTTTTCGGCTGTTTGATGGGTTCTTTTGAAGATTCAGGGGTTTGCATGTTGGAGTTTGGCTGTTTGGATTCTAGATTCCTTCTAGGTTTTCAGAGAGCTTCGCAGAGGTATGACATGCAACTGCGTCGGGCAACCTTTCCGGACTTACTATTTTTAGTAAGTTATGACGACTACATCTCAGAATTTGGGATTTTGGATTGTGGATTCTTTCTGGGTTTTCAGAAAGCTTCACAATGGTATCACATGCACTTTGATCCGAGCAACTTTCTGAATTTACTATTTTTAGTAAATTCTATTTCTGGCAGTGGTCCTGTTGGCTTCAGTTCAGTTGGCTTCCCTCTATAGTCAGTTCAGTTGGTATGGTTGTTTTGGCCTTTTGATGCTTTTTTCTGGAGAGAAGTATTTTAATTAAAATAATGTTATATTTTAATGTTATAACCCCTTGGCCTAGCTTCATGACTTTAAGTTGTTCTGAAAAGGGGGACCTCATGGGTGGACGCATCATCAGGGATAGTTTTAATAATTCTAAGGTCAAAATTGCTCTTGGAGGTGGAACGCCAACTTTGGAGAGCTTGTTATTTTATTCAAAAATGATTTATATCTTTCTTGAAATGGGACGCCACCTTGAAGCTTGGTCAATGGTCAAGTCAAACCCTAAAAGCATCTTGAGGTTTGGGCGCACCTTCTGGAAGCTTCTGGAGGTGTCTTCTCAAAGTTATAAAAGGGAACCTTGGGTCTTCATTTCATCATCTTATGACTTAAGTAATGTTATGTTGTCGGAATGGTACTGGATTGCTTCGAGGAATGAATGCCTCCTAGCCTTGGCTCGACTTCTTGCTTGAAAGATAGCAACTAGTGGAGAGTTAGTTGTAGTTGAATGAGCTTTGTAGTGACGAAGTTGCATTGTAGAAGTTATCTTGCTTTTATAGTTCAGTTTTGAGCATGTTAGTGAAGTTTTCAGAGTTGCTGGTTCATGTAGCTGATTGTAAGTTTTCTTCATTTATTCCAAAAATAAAAATAATCTCATTCTGGGTATCATCTCATTGTGTCTCATTGGTAGGGGCGCCCCTTTGGACTCACTTGCAGATTTTATTATCAAAGATTGAATTTTATAGCAGCAAGTCGGCCTCCTTGAAGGGCCGTACCATTGGGATTTGTGCAAACAAAGAAGAAGCTGGTATTGTGTGGTTTTATGGTTGTGTCTTGGGCGCCATCATCTAGAAGGAGTAATGCATTTAGTTTTACATGTTTGGGGTGAGTGTAGAGTGACTTGTGAGCATTTTGGTGCATCCTAGGGTTGCTGGTTACTTCATTTTAGTTGGTGGTCTGTCATATCAGACTTAGATAAATGCATTTTTGTGAGGTGCTTGAGTCTAGAGAGTCTTGTTAAGTATTGAGGAAATCATATATAATATTGCAGCATTGGAGAACTTCCAATATTGGGCTTTGGGCAAGTATTCTATCATATTGTAAGCTGATCAATAGTACTATCAGCAATTCTCATTTCTCTCTTTCACTTACTTTATTGTACTTCCCACTGAATAAGTGGAAGAGGTTGGCTTGCTGCCTTTTTGATTTCAGTTAATAGTCTTAGGGACCCTCTGACCATATGCTCGCCATCTCTCGGCGCCATCCTGGTTAGAGTTTTGAATTTGCATTGTAATTCCTTAGTATCTCCGCCATATGGTAGCTCCATTCCCACCTTGGGTTGGGAAGCACATTCTTGGCATTAACTTTACTTTCAGCATTATAATCCTACTAGTTGCTACTGACGACCCTCTTGCCATATGACAGCATCATTCTCATCTTGAGATTCAGTGTGCATTCTTGGTAAAGAGTTACTTGCAATTTGCTAGGTTTGATTTGAGCTAACCCTAACGGGTACATGTTGTGTTGGTGTGTTAGATCAAAATTTGAAAATTTTGGTCCGACACATAATAGTGTCAACCGTGAAGCACAAATGACATGCATTGAGGCTTTTGAAAAGCTGGCATCCTCAACTTGTTGCATAGCAGCTTCTTTGTACATTTGGGATAGTTCACTGGATCAGACGATGTCACCTTTGGGATCACTTGATGAAATCTAGAGAGAAATTGCCAGGATGGTGAATCAATAGGCGTTAGCAGAAAAAGTAGCATTGGGAAGTATTACACAGGTAATTGGTAAATAAATCGATGATATTAACAGGAGCAATGTGCTCAATAAATACTATACAGGATTTACAAAAAGCCGGAAGGATAAAATCAGAGACAATCTTATCTTTAGGAAAAGCAAGAAGTTTCTAAAAGAAACTTCAGATAAGATGTTGGACAACAAAGACGATCTTATCAGGATATTTTACAATATTTTACAATATTGAGCAATAATAAATAAATAATAAACATTATTTTACTACCCTCCCTTAATGCTCAATCTATCTACTACACCAAGATGCCCCCTGAATTTTACAAACTTATCTGTACTGAGCGACTTGGTGAGAATGTCTACTGGTCCTCTGTTGGAACATACAGCAACTGAATTGATCCATCTTCAACCAACTTCCGAATGAAATGACAATGAATTTCCACATGCTTGGTTCGCTCATGGAAGACCGGATTCTTGGCAAGTTTGAGAACTCCCTGATTATCACAGAACAAGGGAGTCGGACTTGCTTTAGATCTTTGCATATCTGCAAGCATCCGGCGAAGCCAAACTTCCTCACATGCTGCCTTTATTGCTCCCCAATACTCTGCTTCTATCGAGGAGAGAGCCACTGCCTGCTGCTTCTTACTAGTCCATGTGACTGCACCGGATCCCAAACTGAACACATACCCAGATGTTGATTTCCTATCATCAACTGAACCTGCCCAATCTGAATCTGTGAACCCACTGAGTTTAGGATCGTGACTCCGAGTGTACAAGAGTCCAAAATCAGTAGTGCCCTTCACATAACGCAGCACACGCTTTGCTGCTACCCAATGATCAGCCTTGGGGACTATCATGAAGCGTGATATGTAGCTCACTGCAAAACTCAAGTCAGGTCTAGTAGCAGCAAGATAGATGAGGTTGCCTACTAGTTGCCTGAACAATGTTTCATCTACCACAGGTGAATCGGACTTAGGTGACAACTTAAGCCCTTTTTCCATGGGTGTAGAGGCAGGTTTGCAGTCTTGCATTCGGAACTTATCCAGAAGACTTTGAGCATACTTGGACTGGGAGATGAAAATGTTGCTCTCTGTCTACCAAACCTCAACACCTAAACAATAATGCAGGAGACCCAAGTCTGTCATGTCAAAAGTTTTGCACAAGTACTGTTTGATCTCAGTGATCAAATGTGTCGAACTGCCAGTAACGATCAAGTCATCCACATAGACAACAAGTAGAATCTCATTACCAGTATTCTTGACATACAGGTTCGAGTCAGATGGACTCCTCTGAAAGCCATGATCTATGAGGTACGTGTCAATTTTTATGTACCAAGCCCGAGGAGCCTGTTTCAGGCCATAGAGTGCTTTGACCAATCTGCACACCTTCTGTTCTTGACCAACAACTTTGAAACCTGGAGGCTGCATCATGTATACTTCCTCCTTCAACTCACCGTTGAGGAAAGCACTCTTCACATCCATCTGATGGACCTTCCAACCAAACTGGGCTGCTAAGGCAACAACAAGCTGTATGGTACTCATTTTGGTTGTAGGAGCAAAGGTCTCCTCGTAGTCAATGCCTTCTTTCTATGAGAACCCCCGTGCAACCAGACGAGCTTTGTACTTATCAAGGGTTCCGTCAGCTTTGTATTTCACCTTGTACACCCATTTGCAGCTAATGGGCTTCTTCCCTCGAGGAAGATTGGAAAGGACCCAAGTGTGATTCTTTTGAAGACTCTGGTATTCTGATTCCGTCGCCTTTTCGCACTCAGGTATCCCTTTTGCCTCTGAATATGTCTGAGGCTCATAAACACTATGAATGTTGGCCATGAGAGCAAATTTCACTGTAGACTGCTGTTTGCTCTTGTTTTTGGATGATCTACCCTTGATGAGCTCATCAGCACGAAGATCAGTGATAGTCTTAGCCCACCATTTCGGCCAGAGAGTAGAAGTGCCAACATCAGATGTAACAGGAGGAGCTGAATCTGGTTGTGGATCGGGAACAGGTTCAACAGGGAGATTATCATCTGGAGGAAACTCAGGTTGAGCATCATCAAAGACTAGGTCTTCGTCATCCCTCCCATCAGGTGAACCTAACGGAAGTCGGACGCCCACATCAGCAGCCTGTAGAGGCTGATCCTCAGAATGCTGAACAGGTGAAGAAGAGTGAAATGGACCTCGTTCCTCATCAAAGGCAACATCTCGACTGAAGATAAGACGATTAGTGTATATATCAATTAGCCTATATGCCTTGTGGTTGTCACTGTACCCTGTGAACATGAGTTTCTGGCTCTTGGAGTCCAGCTTAGTGCGCTTGGCTTCTGGAATCCAAACATACACAAGAGAGCCGAAAACCTTCAAATGACTAATCCTGGGTTTGCGACCAGTCCAAACTTCCTCAGGAGTCTTCCCCTTAACAGCATGAGTGGGTGACCTATTAAGGAGATAGACTGAAGTATTGACTGCTTCTGCCCAAAATTTGGTAGGAACACTCGTGTGTTGCAACATGGAGCGAGCCATCTCAACAATCGTACGATTGCGCCGCTCTGCAACACCGTTTTGCTGAGGAGTGTAGGGTGTGGTCAACTGACGTTTTATCCCATGAGTATCATAGAAGTTGGAGAATGCACTAGAACAGAATTCCCCCCCATTATCTGACCTAAGAGTTATAATACAAGAACTGGACTCTTTTTCAACCAAGGCCTTAAATTTCTGAAATACATTAAAAACCTCTGATTTCTGTTTAAGAAAGTACACCCACATTTTCCTACTATAATCATCAACAAAAAGTAGAAAGTACTTGCAACCAGTTACAGAAGTAGTAGACATAGGGCCACAAATATCAGCATGAACTAATTGAAGAACCTTAGAAGCGCGCCAAGAGTCGCCATCCTTGAATGGTGTGCGATGCTGCTTCCCGGCCTGACAAGCACCACAAACGCCCTGATGCTGAGTCTGAATGTCAGGTAAGCCATCTACAAGTCCCTCCCGAGCAAGTTGAAAGAGATAGTGCACGTTCAAGTGCCCGTACCGCTGGTGCCAAAGACTGGTGACAACTGAATTTCTGGTTGCCAAGGCTAACTCCGGAGAATCAGCTGTGTCCACAAGCCTGTAAAGGCCATGATCCTCTATCCCAACGGCCAGCGTTGTGCGAGTCTCGCGATCTACAATTGAACATCTCAGGCGTAGGTGAACAATTCACATCCATCCGGGAGAATGCCGTGACATTTGACTCAACACCGAGAGAAGATTGAGCTCGAGACGGAGATTGGGTGGATCTCTTTCCCCTATGAGATTAGCGTTTCAATTGGTGTTCGAAGTTGATGACCGGTTTCACCGCAAAACCAACCGGTCGGCAGGCAGCCCCTGCAACCCGCAGTCCACGTGGAGAAACGACACCAGAAATCAATCGCGTTCCCAAAGGGCCGAGATTGATCGATGGCCCCGCCGAAGTTCGTTACCGAACGTGAAGAAGGGCGCGGTGATTTCTTCCGGAAAGTGCCCTGCAATTATCTGCCGCTGAAACCCTTCCTCGCTTTGCCGGCCGCACCAGCAATCCTGCCTTTTAATGCCAAATTCCCTGGCGATAATGAATACACCTACCATTTCGCCTTTCTTTCATCGACCCTTTCCTTTATGCTTCATGGAAAGCTTGAGCTGCCAAGGCCCCTGAGGGATGATGATTCCAACCCACTGAACCTACATCCCCTGCCCCAAGACAGATGGACACCCCAAGATCAAATATTGCACATAATGCTGAGAAACCTCTTTCACTGGCTCCAAACCTCTGTATTCCCTCTGCAAGTATCCCACCATGCCAGCCCTCCTCCCTCCTGGCTTTCCCACACTCAACCCCATCCATCTCCCAGACTTTGTCCGTCTCACCCCACACTGCATGAAACAATGCCTTTGCCCAGTTTCACGCAACCCCAAAGATCCCACCTTCTGGTGGACCTTTGATCATCAGAATCAAAGCGACAGCATGGACGTTTCTATCGATTGGCTTGATTAACTTTCGATCTCTCATCTTCGCCAAGCTGGACGAGTAGCTTTGCCAAGGATCATCTGATCAAGACAGCGGTATTCAAAAATTGTCAGCATCCGCTACTTCCAGGTGTTATAATTTTTGCCATTAAATCTCTTACTGCCCTCCAACATTAAATTACTTAAACTGGGCATCTTCACGCTTTTCGAGGCACAAAAAACGAGGAACTGAGAAGAGACTAATGCACAAAACTCGAGGCACAAATTCCAATGCAAAAAACAGAGGCAGATTCAGGTACATACTGCAGAAAGTACAGTGGACGGATGGCACAAAATTTGAGGCACGAAAAACGATGCACCCAGAAAATTCAGAGACTAACCCAGTTGAGCTCTCGAAAATCCCACCAAGAATCTGTGATCAAAAAAAATTTCTGACTTGAAATAGGTGATGAAAACCTTGGCCAAAGTTGCAGGATGCCCTAGGCGGCCATGAGAGCTCCAAAAAATTGCAGAAAAGAGCTCGAATCTGCACACAGATTTGACAAAAAATATGCCAAACCCTAGGCGACCAAGAGGCGACCACAAATTACACAGAAACATCACAAGAATATGAAGAAACACTGACGAAAACACGGGCCAAAGATTCTTCAAATCGCGTTTTGTTGTGCAGAGAAAAAAAGTCACAAAACGCGACGACGCAGGGTACCAAGAATGGAGATCGCGTCTTTTTGACCGACCTTGAAGATTGCAGAAACAAATCGCGCTTAAACACGTCCAAAAACAATGCAGAGAGACGCGGAAATGGATCTTTCAAAGAACGCGAAATGCAACCAAAAACATGTGCGGCCAGAACAAAAACGCAATGCCAATACCACGAATTTTATTTTCCCAGAAGGAGCCCACGAATTTGAACCAGGAGAGCCACGAAAAAAAAATTCAAAAATAATTCCGAAATTTTAACTCTTCAAAAATCTTCGAAAATTTCAGAGAAGATTTTATCAAATTTTTAATTCAAAAAATACTAAAATAATCTTGTACGATTTTTATGAATTAAAAATTCGATTTTGAGCAAGTTGGCTCTGATACCATATTACACAGGTAATTGGTAAATAAATCGATCATATTAACAGGAGCAATGTGCTCAATAAATACTATACAGGATTTACAAAAAGCCGGAAGGATAACATCGGAGACAATCTTATCTTCAGGAAAAGCAGGAAGTTTCTAAAAAGAAACTTCAGATAAGATGTCGGACAACAAAGACAATCTTATCAGGATATTTTACAATATTTTACAATATTGAGCATTAATAAATAAATAATAAACATTATTTTAATAGGAAGCATGAAGCGAGCAAGCAATGTGGAGCAAGCGGAAAACGAGCAACTAGGCACAGAAAACGATGCAAGAGTGAAAAAAAGACGTTTGGAGCAAAAAGAAAGTGATTTGGAGATGTCAAAGACAAAAACTACCAAAGTGTAAGGGTCCTAAAATTCAGCACCATTGCACAAAAAATGACTAGCAAAGGTGCTAAAATTCAGCAACATTGCACAAAAAATGACTAGCAAAGGTGCTAAAATTCAGCACCATTGCACAAAAAATGACTAAGTCTGGAAAAAGTGCAAAGGTGCTAAAATTAAGCACCATTGCACTTTACAAAAATCACTTAAGTGCAAGGGCGCTGAATTTTAGCACCCTTGCAATTTTTACACTTAGTCATTTTTTCAAAAAGGGTTGGAGTTGTTTGCCTACGGAATGTAATTCAAGTACTACGTACTACTGGCAAACTAAGTCACGTGCAGAACATAGAACAGAATAATAGAATAGAAACTTTATTCATCATCAGGAATATTACCATGTACAATCACAGAGTATCAACAGTGCTTATTAGTATAACCATCGGCACATGACCATCTCCCGACTACCACAACAGACTACATATAACGCTTGGCGGTGGTTGGATAACCAACCGACACGATGCTTCATAACAACATTAACATTAATTGGGACTTGATTACCCGAAAGTACATGACATGTATTATTCTCACTAACTATTGTTTTATTAGCAATTGGCCGACTACGGCCGACTACAATAAAGTAAAGATATACTACTTACATCATCCCCCCCTACAAAGTAGTCGTCTTCCAGACGACTGAAAATAAAAAATGCCAACTCCTCGTCCTTTTCGTGTAATTGATTCTCCCTTTTGTGCTAAAAGTCGTTGTGCATCGGCCACCTAGGTATCATTCTCTATCAGCTGACCCAATACTCTATCCCTTACTCTATCCCTTTCTGCTAACTTCTCGAGAGTTGTCACTCTCATTTGCTCGACTGCCAACTGCTCTTGCAACTGTACTACATTGGCTGGCTATATTGCAAATGGGCAAATCCAATAAATTTGATGGGGGTCTGGGGGCAGCACCCCCAGCGGGGTCAAGGGGCAGCGCCCCTTGCGGGGGTCTGGGGGCAGCACCACCAGCGGGGTCGAGGGGCAGCGCCCCTTGCGCGCTCCTTGTCACGATACAGGGCGGGCTCGAGGGGCAGCGCCCCTAAAATATACCGACCAATTTTATTTATTTTTTTTGAATGCAATTACAACAACATACACCCGTTAGGGTTAGCACTTAAAAACCAAAGCGATGCAGAATTCAACTCTAACCAAGAATGGGCCAGATGACGGCGAGCATATGGTCAAAGGATCTCAATACAATGCGAAAAGATTAACTCTAACCAAGAATGTGCCCGAGATGGACGAACATATGGTCATAGGATCCCTACCAACTACAAGTGTTGAAAGTAAACTCAACACCCAGAATGTGCTTTCAATCCCAGAGTGGGAATGGAGCTACCATAGGCGGAGATGCTAAGAATCTACAATGCAAATCAACTGTAAATAGGCGGCAAGCCAACGTCTTCCACTTATTCAATGGGTATTACAAAGCATGATGAGAATGATGAGAAGAAATGCTGACAGTACTACTGTGCAGCTTACAATATAAGAGTTTTGTCAGCTAACCACAAGATAAGAATGTTCACAATGCTGCAACAATGTATAATGTTATCCTTAATGCTCTCTATGTCTCTCCTTTCAAAAACTAACTCAAATGGTGAATTCTAAGCAAGCTGTCATGACAGAACAGTGACTGAAATTTCTCAACCAGCAACACAGGTACTCAATAAAAAGCTCATAACTCACTCATTTCTCACTCAAATTGCATGAAATCTAATGCAAAGTACTCCTAGTATGAAGGCGCCCAAGATGATAACATAAAACAGAACCTAAATGCTGACATTTATTTTTTGGCACGAATTCCAATGACACACAAAAGGTACGGCTGCAAGGAGGGGCGACTTTGACTTATAAAATTGTAGACTTCATTAAAAATTCCCAAACTTCTCTGAGAGGGGTGCCCTTGCCTCGCAAATGCATGGGTAAACTACCCAGAACCAAAGAAAAATCACACAAGGACTTATGAGATGAAAACCAAATCTGCAACACAAATCAGCAACTCCATATTTTTTTGATTATTTTGCAAATATAAGGATTACAATGAAGAAACAACTATAAACAAACTCACTACAAAATCACTCAAAAACAAGCAAACCTCTCCACTAGGTGCTATCTCACAAGCACGAAGTTGAGCCAAGCTAGGAAGCATTCATTCCTCGAAACAGTCCAACACCATTTCGGTAGCATAACATTACTCAAGATATCAGATAATCCAAATGAAGACCAAGACCTCCTTTTATAAACTTGTGCAGACTCTCCAGAAACTTCTAGAACCCTAACTTTTCAAATTTGAAGTAACTCCTTTTCCCTCCAAAGATGGCGTCCCCCTTTCAAGGTCAATTTGACTTTTGATTTAAGAATAATTTATTCAATAAGATAGGCGTCCCTTTTCCAAGCATTGTTTTTTGCCTTTAGAAAATATTAAATCATCTACATGAGACGCCACCCATAATGACCACCTTTTAAAACAACTTCAGTTCAATCACTAGGCTAAGGGGGGGGTCAACAACAAAATATAACATTAGAACATGACTTTATTAAAATAATTCGAACTTATCTCTCCAATTGTGCCCCAAAGCCAAAAATGAATAAGCCAACTGAACAGTCTGAAGTAGAAAGCCAACCGTGCCGAAACCAACAGGACCACTGCCAGAAATAGAATTTACTAAAAATAGTAAATTCATGAAAGTGCTCGGAATGCCAAGAAAAACACATTACCGCGAAGCTCACAAAAACCCCAAAAGGAATCCGCAGTTCAATCACCAATCCGCGAGCAAAAGAAACCACCAACCAAGAAACCCTAATTTCACCCCCGAGAAGCCTACGGGTCTCCAGAATAGGCCAACGGTCAATAGAAAAAGTCATGCTCGAGAAGGGGATATTACAGTCCGCCCTCCCCAAGATTGCTTGTCCTCAAACAATCGCAAGCCTGGGTGTTGCAGAATCTCATCATTCTCCCAAGTTGCATCCTCCATAGGCAAGTTCTTCCACTTCACCAAATACTCTCTAATTGTTCTTTTTCTCAAAGAACGTTCTTTGGAATCAAGAATCTCTTATGGAATCAAAACCAACTATCCTTCTTCATCCAAAGGTGGCAACTGTGATGAAGCAATAACATTGTGCCCAAGTGCCTTCTTGAGGCAAGACACGTGGAAGACATTGTGTACTTTGCTACTCGAAGTTAGCTCCAACTCATATGCTACAGCTCCCACCTTTTTGATAACCTTGAATGGCCCATAGAAGCGAGGTTTGAGCTTCTCAGCTCCACTCTTCTTGAGAGTAGACTGTCTGTAAGGTTGTAGTCGAAGATAAACCATATCTCCCACCTCAAAAGAGCGCTCAACACGCCGCTGATCAGCGTACATCTTCTGCTGATTCTGTGCAATCTGAAGATTGTTCTTCAATGATTTCAAGATATCTTGACTCTGCTGCAATAAATCCTTGGCTTGAAGGGCTTTGCTATCACCAAACACCAAATTAGCAAAGCTAGGAGCCTCATAACCATAAAGAGCCATGAAAGGTGACATCCTTATTGACATGTGAAAAGAAGAATTATAACAATATTCACCTACGTGAAGCCATTTCACCCATGCTCTTTGCTGTTTTGAAACATAGTTCCTCAAATAACCTTCCAACCATTTGTTCACTATCTTTGTTTGTCCGTCAGTTTGAGGGTGATAACTAGTGCTAGGAGTAAGCACTGTACCACTCATTCTGAAGACCTCTTGCCAAAAAGTGCTTAGGAACTTGTTGTCCCTATCACTCACAATGTTTTTTGGCAAACCATGTAATCTGAACACCTCATGAAAAAACAGATCTGCAACTTGAGCTGCTGAAAAAGAGCTAGTAATGAGCAAATTTTGTCAACCTATCCACCACAACATAGATACAATCTTTTCCTTGGACCTTGGGCAACCCGGTGATGAAGTCCATCGATATGCTTTCCCATTTTTTATTGGGAATGGGAAGAGGTTGCAGCAGACCAACTGGTAGAGTATGCTCATTCTTGTTCATTTGACAGGTGGGACACTCCTGAATATAGCGTTGAACTTCCCCCTTCAACCCTCTACAAGAAAATCGTTCCCGAATCTGCCTATATGTCTTGAAGAACCCCTGATGACCAGCAAGTGGAATGTCATGAAATGTCAACAATATCTTCTTTTTGAGCTTAGAATCAGCCACCAAAAAGATTATACCCTTGTAGTGTATCAGCCCTTCAACCACCTTGTACCTTTCGTCATGAAAAGTACCCTCAATAATGCTAGTTGCAAACTGATTTTTGGCATAATCAGCAAGCAACACGTTCTTCCAATCAGCAGTAAGCTCACCTAATGAGCTCAAATGAGGTCTTCTGGATAAAGCATCAGCCACTATGTTGTTTTTCTCCTTGACATACTCAATGTCAAAATCGTAAGCTTGAAGCTTACTCACCCACTTTTGTTGCCTCTTGTTCAAATCCTTCTAATGCATGAAGTGCTTGAGACTATTGTGATCAGTCTTGACCACAAACTTGCTTCCCACCAAGTACTGTCTAAACTTGGCTAATGCATGCATGATTGCAAACATTTCTTTGTCATAGATAGAGTAGGCCCTCTCAATTCCTCTTAATTTTCTGCTCTCAAACACGATGGGATGCTTATCTTGCATCAAAACAACCCCAACACCTTCTCTGGATGCATCACACTGTAGCTTGAAGGGCTTGGAAAAATCCGGAATAGCTAGAACAGGACAAGAACTCATTATCTTCTTAAACTTGTCAAAAGTACTCTGAGCCTTTTCTGACCAACAAAAAGCCCCCTTTTTTGTGAGGTCAATAAGAAGAGCAGCATTTTGTGAATAGCCCTTCACAAATCTTCTGTAGAATCCACAAAGTCCCAAGAAACCTTTCAAATGAGTCAAGTTCTCAGGAGGTGGCCAATCAACAATCGCCTTGATCTTTTCAAGATCAACCTTCACTCCTTCAGCACTGATTATGTGGCCAAGGTAGAGTAGCTCCCCCATTCCAAATTCACATTTGGATTCTTTGGCAAACAAGCTTTCTGATTCTAGAATGCTGAGCACTTCCTCCAAGTGCTTGAGATGTTCTTCCCAAGTCTTGCTGAAAATCAAAATGTCATCGAAGAATATCAATACAAACCTCCTTAACTGCTTTTGGAAGACTCTGTTCATACAAGACTGGAAGGTAGCAGGAGCATTAGTCAGCCCAAATGGCATGACTAGGAACTCGAAGTGACCATAGTGACATCTGAAAGCTGTCTTCTCAACATCAGATCCTCTCATTCGAATCTGATAGTAGCCCGACCTCAAATCTATTTTCAAAAAGAACTTGGCTCCATGTAGCTCATCAATGAGCTCATCTATCCTCGGAATGGGGTATCGATTTTTGATGGTGCTTTGATTCAAAGCACGATAATCCACACACATGCGGATGGTACTGTTGATGAGTGTTTTATCATCCACCAAACATCAGAATAAAAATGTCCAAAGACACTTTATCCTCTCTTGAAAAATCACCGCGTATGCTAAGATTGCGAGAAGATCATATGGCGATTCCAAGGTTTCTTTAGTCGGGTCTCGACGTGTGGATAAGCTCAATGGTCGTTGTGATAATGCTGGTAATAAACAAGGGGACTTACGTAGAAAGTCTGCACAAGTTCGGGGACTTAGGAAATTTATCTTTGTAGGTTCTCAATTAGGACTTTCAATTGTGGATCTCAAAAAAAATGGCAAAAAGAATAGGGTTTAGGAGAGTCTAGTCTAAGCCTAAGAACTCAAGAGACAGTAAGGACTCGGTGAAGAGAAATAAACCACATTTTGTTTCGCCTCCTGCAGGACAACATACGCAAAATGGGTGCAATCTTCAAGGGGTTTGTGAGAATAATTTTCACACCTCGAATGAGGTTGAAGTTAAGCTTCCACGTTTAAGAGCTCAGGCTAACTTTACAAATCGAATGCAAATCATCCATTCGAAAAAAGTATGAGCTACACTTCACCATTGAATCAATACGATCAATCTCTCATTCAATTTAACAACTTTTTCAAAGCAAATTCTACTTAATCTAACTTTAACTCTAATCTATGGCGGAAGGCAATATGTAACCTCGCTTACTATTCAACAATAAGAAGTGATTCAAGGCAAATCATGCTCAAGAGCTTTTATCATTCAAAATAGTCTCAATGCGACAATATACATAATCTGTCTCCACACATTACAAATGAGGGGGCGAGCTCAATTTATAGGCTCCCCAATTACAATTCAATGGCCAAGATTGATTTCAAATCAACGGCCGAGATTACAAAATAAAACCCTAATTAGGGTTTGTCACTTTCGACCAATGAGAAAATTTCATTTGAGGACACTTGTCCTTTTTGCTAAATATAAATCAACAATAAAATAGAAAGTTGTTATATGTTGATTTGGAACAATTTGATTGGTTGGAAGATGACGAGGCGCCACCTCAGCGTGCTGGATGTCTTCCTTGGTTGCTTCATTTTTCTTCACGTGCTTGCCTTAGAATATTTTCCCTGCCGATAACTCTGTCCGTTGTGCTTGTTCCTTCCTAACTTTGATCTTGGATTCCTTTCAAGTGTCTAGAATTTGGAGAAGAATGCCTTTGTGCTTTCGCCACAATGGAGGAAATTGGAATTTCCTCTGTGAAGTATTTCCTAGACTTAGCCAAATTTTGGCTATTCAGGTTCATTTTGTAACATCATCTGGATCATTCAACACCATGCTCGAACGAACTTTGCCTGTGGATTTGCCTTCAATTCTGAATCTGGCTTGTGCTATGTAGGACAAATTCCATCCCTGGACAAGGATTTTATTCACTTCCTCTTTATTTTCCTCTTCATCCTTCCTGTTTTCTGTCCAACACTTAGTGAATTCTTCTAGCCAATTTTCTCGTCCTCTCCTTGGGCGGACTTCATATGAGCTTGGACGTTTTCTCTCTCGGCCTAAGTCAGACTTCAAGCCACTTTGGACAAACATTTCTAGGGAGAAGTCGAACTTTATCATGCTTGTGCCATTTCTCAGTTGAGCAAAGTCGGATTTGCTAGTGGTTTTGCCATCTTTTCTTTATGCTTGGCGAACCTTCTCAACACTTTGACATTTTTTTTCTTGGTCTAGGTCGGACTTTGCATCATGTTTGCCATTGTACTTGGCGGATCTTATGGATGTCTGGACATACCTTCTCCAAGCAAAGTCGGAAAAGGTTTGGACATGCTGAGCTTGGGCAAAGTCAAACTTTCTCGTGCTTGTGCCATCCTTTTCCTTCACTCTATCTGGCTTGAAGCAGACTTGCCTCCATTCCATGCCTTTGCTTCTTCTTTGAAGACTCGCCTCACGTTGTCATCCACCTGCAAGAAATAAAATAAACAAATTCAGATTTTCTCTCTCCTAAATTTTTACCACTCTCTCTCCGAAGCCATGGTGAATTTAATTTTGCCCTTCGGATTTTATCTCTGGCCGGCACAAATTATTTTCCTCCAAAACATTGTCTGGCGAATTTGATTTTGCCCAAGGCATTTAAATTTCCGAGTAGTTGAAAATAAATTATTAAAATATTAAAAATATTTTAATTTATTCCAACCCGTTCGTTTTGGACCCATGGCTATTTTGATTTTCCTTCCATTTTTCTTGGCTAAGAGTGTATTTTCCAATTTCATCCTCAATTTCGTCTAGCCAAACCAAAATTTAAGCCATTCCGTCAATAAATGTTATGCCAGATCCCTATTTTCTTCTGCCATGGCGACATTTTTAATAGCACTGAGCCTATTTTGTTCTGCCAAAGTCAAATTTTCTCTTGCTCAGTCGAATTTTTATAGGCAAAATCCTTGTCTGGATGTCTTCGTTGGGCGGATTTCCTTGATGTCTGACATATTCTCCTTCCTTCCGGCCAAGGACGATCCTTCCTTTCTCTTTGCCTTGCGCATTTTTCTTCGGTCGAAGTTGGCAATTTTTAACATTTTCCATACTTAGGCAAATTTTGTCTCTTTTTCCTCATCGTGTTAGGCACACTTCGTTTTATTTCTTGCCAAATCCCAATCTTCTCTAGCACGTGCCCTTTCAAGCTTGGCATTTGACCTCTCGAAAGTGTCTCAATACTTGGTCAAAGTTCTCAACTTTCCATCCTTTTAGCCTCTGTACTTAGGCAAATATTCGAACATCTTCTTAGACTTGGCATTAACACTTAGCCAAAAATCTTATCATCTTAGGCGGACTTCCTTGACATTTTGGACGAGGATCATGGATGTCTTTGATACCTTGCTAACCTCCTCCAAGTATATGGCGGACTTTGTAAGTCTTTAGGATGAACATTTTTGGACGTCCCTCTTTTCTAGGGCGGATTTCCTCAACACTTTAGCATTTATCTCAACATTTTATCCCCTTTGGAAATCCTACAATACTTAGTCAAAATTTCGAATTCCCACCTTTTAAGGCTTTTACACTTAGGCAAAATTTCAAAATTTTCATGGATAGTCTTCAGCCAAGTCAAATCTTTCAAGGGTGGACTTCATAACCCTCTTGCATCTCTCTTTTAAGCAGATGGCGGACTTTAGGTGATGTTTGGACAAGGATCCCTAAGGCTGGCGGACTTTAGAGACTTCTAGGATATCCTTGGGCGGACTTTGGAAGTGTCAAGGACTTCCCTCTTAGTGCATGGCAGACTTTGGAACCTTTCAGCACTTCCTCCCTTGATGCATGGCGGACTTCAAAGGATCCTAGGACATGCTTGCTTAGTGCTGGGCGGACTTCATGAGTTCTTGGCACTTGTCTAAACATTCTACCTCTTGGAAATGTCATGATGTTTAGCCAAAGATCAATTTTCCACCCTTTTAGGCCCCCATACTTAGCAGGTTTTCGAAATTCTCTTTGCTGGGCATTAATACTTAGTGAAAATTTTGATTTTTCCTTCTTCTACATGCCTAGGCGGACTTTCCAAGCCCTTTGGACATGCTTCTTTGTGAATGGCGGACTTTCAAGCCCCTTTGGACATCCTTGGCGGACTTTGGAAGGTCTTAGGATGTGCCTCCTTGCTGCATGGCGGACTTCAAAGCATCCTAGGATATCAAGGGCGGACTTTAGATGGCATTAGGATATCCTCCTTGGCAGATGGCGAACTTTGAAGGCTTATAGGATGGACCTCTTAGTGGATGGCGGACTTCCAAGGGGTCTAGGATGAAGATGGCGGACTTTGAAGGTCTTTAGGACATCCTTCTTGAGATGGCGGACTTTAAAGGAATCAAGGATGGCCTTGGGCGGACTTTGTGAGGTCCAAGGATATGTCTTCAATATGCATGGCGGACTTTGGAGCTGATTGGCATATGCTTGGCGGACTTTGAAGAGTCCTAGGATGTTTCTCTTTGATGCAGGGATATGCCTCCCAGGTGCTGGGCGGACTTCATGACTCCTTTGGATATCCTTCTTAGCTGCTGGGCGAGTTCCATGACCCGTCATACCTTCCTTCATCCTTCTTTCATGGCGAATTTTCCAAACTTGAGCACATTTTTCACAGATTTCACCATTTTAGAACTGATTTTCATGATTTCATCTTCAGATCTGATTGATCTTGGACTGGTTTTGACAGATTTTTGAACATTTTCAGTCTGATTTTCATGCTTCTTGTTTTTTTCCAGATTTTTCGAAATTTTTCAATTTTTTTCATTTCGATTTTCTGAGAGATCTATTGAGTTTTTCGAACTTCTGAGTGCGTTTTCAGAACTCGGGACCCTTCTAAAAATAGAAACTTTCCAAAAATAGAAACTTTCCAAAAATAGAAACTTTCTAAAAATAGAAAAAGCAACCCTAAAAAATAGGGAACCTTGTTTGGTCCAAAAATGCCAAAAATGAAAAATCGAAAAAGCAACTTCTCCTAAAAAATAGGAAGTGTCAGAATTGGCCGAATTTACAGTTGATCTTCGTCTCTTGGGCCTTCTGAGCGCTTCCATGACATCTACGCACTGATTCAAGCATGAATTATTGACTCGGCTCGGGTGACTTTCGGCAAACTGACCTGAAACCCTCAAAATGATGACCTCATTGTAAAAAGACAAATGATAAGCAGTTGCAACATCGAGGCAAAAAGCGAAAACAGGGGGTCCCCATTTGCAATGGGGCGATGTGTGAAATGGTCACAACAGGTACCATCCTTCTTCTTCACAAGAACAACTGCTGAAGCAAAAGGACTCTTACTTGGTCTAATGAAGCCCATCTCCAAAAGTTCCTTAATGTTCTTCTCAATCTCATCTTTCTGTTTCTTGGGGTACCGATATGGAGTTGTGATAACCGGCTTAGCCCCCTCCTTGAGTTCTATGACATGTTTCGAACCCCGTTCAGGAGGAGGTCCAGGGGGTAAATCAGCAAACACTTTACTCTTCTTGGTGAGTAGAGACTGAATATCAGGAGGGTAGTCTCTCTTTGTTTCAACCGAACTAGTAGGAAGAACCATGCACTCCGCAGCCCATTCAACTTGATCTTGCCGAATCAGCCTTGCCATTCTCTTGAATGACACAATTCGAGGACCACCATTAGACATCCCTCTAAGCACCACCTTCTTTCCATCAGATTGAAACTTGAGCTCCATAGTTTACAGATTTAGGGAGATTTCTCCAAATGAACGCAGCCATTGAATGCCTAGGACAGCATCCGTATCTCCAATGCTAACCACATAGAAGTCATCCTTGACTTCATAGTTGCCCAATTGCATGGACATGTTTGAAATCTTCTTGGTGCATGAGATGTGAAACCCATCAGCAACCATAACTCTGAAGCCTTCAAAATCTTTTGTCTGCAACCCTTTTCATCAATGAAGTTATGTGTCGCCCCAGTGTCAATTAGAGCAACTATTCGCTGCCCTTTAATCATCCCTCAAACTTTGAAGGACTCATTCTTCTGAAAGCTCGAAAGTTGAGCCAATGTACCTCCACTTCCCTTTTCGTCTTCGGACTCTTCTGGAGCTCTTTCTACTTCACTGTCCTCAAAATCAGACTGCTGATCTGAAAAATCAGAATTGCTTTCTTCAGCAGAATAGTATTCAATTTGATGAAACTTGACTCCCTTTGGGCAAACATGATCTTGGGACCATTTTTCCCTACAACGGAAACATAACCCCTTTTTTCGGAGTTCGTTGAGAGTCTCTGGATCCAACCTTGTGACATGAGGTTTTTGCTGTTTGAATTCCTTATGGTGAGGTCTCCTTCCTTTGTCCTTCTTGTGAAATGATGGCTTGGATTGAAATTTTGATTTAGGAGCAGCCCACTCTGTAATGTCCCCTTTTCAAACCTGATCTTTCCAGTGACCGTTGGCCCTTTCCTTGGGAACCCGAAGGCTAGACGGAAGATAAATTAGGGTTTCCTATTTTTGAGGAGGTCATTGCTCTGAGATGATGGATTCAATGGCGGATTCTTTCTGGGTTTTCAGAGAGCTTCGCAGTGGTATGTTCGTCTCGGCGTTCAGAGCACTTTCCGGAATTTACTATTTTTAGTAAATTCTAATTTTGGCAGCTTTCCAGTTGGGTTCAGCTCGGTCGACTTCCTGCTTCAGTTTGGTCTGATGTTGTGTTCAGTATTGGCTCGGGGCACATTCAGAAGGATAAGTTAAGTCATTTAATTAAAAAAAGTCACGTTTTAAATATTATGTTTTAACGTTGACCCCTTGGCCTAGATTTAATGACTTAACGTTGTTTTAAAAAGTGGTCTCAAAGGGTGGCGCCATCATTAAAGTTATATTTAATATTTGATTCTCCTAAGTCAAAGCAAGGTTAAGAAGGGGCGCATTTATCAAGGTGATGACTCATTTAAAATATGATTATTGAGTTAAAAGGAAAAAGACGCCATATTGAAGGAGTTAGGGTTTCGACTTGAAGATGAGATTAGGGTTTCATGAAGTCCGCTGGAATTTATATAAGGAAGACTTGGTTCATCATTTGGACATCTTTGGTCTATGCTAATGTTATGCTGCCGAAATGGTTGCGGAATTACTTCGAGGAATGAATGCCTCTTAGTCTGGGCTCGACTTCGTGCTTGAGAGACAGCACCTAGTGGAGAGGTTAGATTATTTGAGTGATTTTATAGTAAGTTTTTGCATTGTTGTAGAGTTATTGCCTTGAAGTTCAGATTTTTGCATTTCATACTTTCCTAGAGTTGCTGATTTGATACAGCAGATTCATGTTTGTAATCGTAAGTCAAAAAATACCGAAAAAAGAGTTCTGGGTGTTGAACATTTCTCATTGTCTAGGATAGGCGAAGCTATAGTTTAAATCTCAGATTTTTATGTTAAGTATTTATTTTTTAAGGAAGGATCGAACTTTTCAGCAGGCCGTACCCTTTGTTGCTGTCTTGAATTCCGTGCTACTTGCATTTAAGGCATTTGGGGTCTGTTTAAGTGTTTGATCTTGGTCGCCCTTGTTGTTAGAGTGCATTGCATTTTATCTCACTTCTTTCAGGTCAGATTTAAGGAAGTTACGAACTATTCTATGAATTTGTAAGTTGCTGATTATGTAACACAAAGTGCAGATCTGATACATCAGTTTATGAAATCTGCATCTTCCTTTATTGGTTGGTGTCAAGATTGCCTTATAACCTTTGCAGAGGATTCTTATTGTATGCACCATTGAAGAGCACCAAATATTCTGATTTTGCAGGCAATGATATGTTGTAAGCTGGCAGTAGTACTGACCAGTTGTTATTTTAATATTGCCTATTTGCTGTTGTAATAGTCTAGCTTCTTCAATCATTATTGTAATAGTTATAGCTCCGCCCTATGGTAGCTACTCTCCCATCTTGGGTCAGCAAGCACATTCTGGGTGTCGAGTATTTCCAGTTCCAGCATTTAATTCAAGCATTCAATTTTGTAATCACTCCGTCATATGGTCGCCCCTCACTCCGCATTGGATTGGGTAGCACATACTTGGCGTTGAGTTATTTTCTGCATTTAGAATAGAAGACCCTCTGACCAATGCTCGCCATCATCGGCGCCATACTGGTTAGAGTTACAGCATAAGCAGTTTGTTTTGGATCCTCTGACCAATGCTCGCCATCATCGGCGCCATTCTGGTTAGAGTTGCTTTCTTGCACGTTTTGGTTTTCTCCTCTAACCTTAACGGGTGCACTGCTTTGTAATTTGTAAATTGAAAAACGAAAAATTTGGCTCGGAATATTTCAGGCGATCTTTCCAGTGACCGTTGGCCCTTTCCTTGGGAACCCGAAGGCTAGACGGAAGATAAATTAGGGTTTCCTATTTTATCTTCCGTCTAGCCTTCGGGTTCCCAAGGAAAGGGCCAACGGTCACTGGAAAGATCAGGTTTGAGAAGGGGACATTACACACTCCATATTCCTTGCTTTCTTCATTGCCTCTTGTAAGGAGGGTGGATCAAAAGCTTTAATCCAACCCTTGAGTGGTTCCATCAATCCTTCACTAAATAGGATCACCAACCATCTCTCTGTGATTCCAGTGACCATCACTGAAAGTCTTTGAAACTCAGCTATGTAGGCATCCACTGTGCCATACTACTTTAATTGTGCCAACTCCCTGAAATGCACTTTTGGATCTTTCTTCTCTAATCTTTCTATGAGTCTATTGGCGAACTCATCATAGGTAGTGATAGACCGATGACCCAAAGTGACTAGGCCATGGTACCACCATTCATGCGCCACCCCGTCTAGATGCAATGTAGCGAACTTAATCGCCTCCTCTTCTGCCATGGGTCTAAGGGCTAGAGAGTTGTCTAGCTTCTGTATCCAAGCTCGAGCTGAACTATTATCACTTCCGTCAAAGTGTGGAAGAGCAACCTTGTTGATAGCTTGATACAAATCCCTCTGCATAGATGTTTCCCTATATTCATGGTGTCTTCCTTGTCCTTTATTCTTCCTTCTAAGGTCCATGAAATCGCTGAAAGACATGTCTAGCTTGACTTCATCTGAAATATGCTAACCAATTTTTTCGATGAATTAACACAACATAACCAGCACTTAGCCAACTTGATTAGCGTTAGCTCCAAATAGAATACCAAACTTGAAATGAACTCACACCAAGAATGCACACTCAATCCCAATGAGGGATAGGTGTTGTCATATGGCGGAGGAGCTAAATGAAAATACTTGAAAGAAACTACCCAACGTCAAGAATGTGCACACAAGATCCCACTGAGGGTGAGGTGCTAACATATGACGGAGTGTAAATTGAAAGCCAGAAATTGATAGGCGGGTAACCAGCCATGAGCTATTACAAACTAATTCATCCGCTGCGGCGGGCATCCACGGAATTGTGGGGATTCACCACTATGAAGTGGGTATAAGAGTGTTACAATCAGATTATCCACACTGGCAGTAAACCATCCAGGGGTAATTTAATGAGAAAACAAGTAATTGCAGAACTGGAAATGGTTGGATTAGTAATGCTTAATCTCAACCTTTACAAATTAAACTCTGCAGATTACAAATTACAATGATAGAGAATGAATCTAGGAAGAGAAGTATAAGTTTTAACAATCAAATAACACTCCAAAACTGAAGTATGAAGTCAAAAACAGAGAACTATTACAATCTGATATAAAATTTGTATTCTAGAAATTCAAACCAGCAACTGTGAATATCATGAAATACTCATAACTTGGTCAAATTACCTCCGAATGATGAGAAATCAGTTGCAAATGCTTCCTAGAGGTTTGGCGCCCAAGATGCAATCCAGAAACAATCGCCATGTTTTATCTCCCTCGACGGCTTTTCCCCATAGGCGTACGATTTGCCTCATGGCCACGACTTTCATTTTAAATTTAATTTTAATTTCTCTTCCCTTGGTCGGCTTTGATTTTTCCATTTCTCTATTTCTTTTATTTTTTCGAACTCCATATAATACGTCTGTCTTTTTAATTCTTTTATTTTTGCCTTTTTGTATCTTTTCTCTTTTTTCAATCTCTTTTAATTCCCTCTCCTTATTATTCTCATCTTCTCTCTCCTCTCTCCTCCATTTGTCCTATTTTTCGTCATTTATTCTCCTACTCTCCATTTTTTGATGATTTTTAGCTTTTTTCTCTTCTATCTTTAATTTTTTCAATTTTTGTTTATTTTCTCTCTCATCTCCTCTCTCTTCTCTTTTCTTTTTTTCTAATTTTTTCTTTTTTTCTAATTTTTTTTTTTTTCATACTTTTCATTTTTTAACTCCAACACAATTTTTTCATCTCATACTTGTTCGGATTTGTGGACTGGTGTATCGTTCTGTTTTGATACTCTTTCTTTGTACTCTCCATTCTCGGCTGGAAATGTTTGGCTGGGCCTTCCCTGTTTCTCTTCTTCCTTGATTTCCCCGATTTGTAGCATGTTACACTCTTGGTGGAACACTTCATAGTCTTCCATCTGCCAATGAAATAAGCCATTAAGTGAGCTTGTCTCGTCCTCTGAACAACTCTCGAGTTCAAGTATGCCTTCAATGTTCGGTTCCATAGCTTTCCTTCCTTTGTCCACATCCGACTCACCTCCATCCGATTCAGATCCAGAGGAAGCCAATTCTTCGCTCACGGCCTGGTTCTTCAAGTCAATGACGTACTTTCGCCCGTTGTTCTTGATCGAGAGTGTGTTCCTCTTCCAATTATGATTTTCCTTCATGGCTATCAGCCATCCTCTCCCAAGTAGTGCATCGTATGCTTTCCTCTGTAATGGGATGACAACAAAATTTAGCAAAAACTGTTGTGTGCCGATCGTCACCTT